>CAUYRH010161376.1:0-12255 GCA_963574655.1 Perodicticus potto
GGCCTCCCAGAGTGCTAGGATTACAGGCATGAGCCACCACGCCTGGCCAAACATTCTTATCGTTAATAGGGTATTTAAACATGTGTTTAAATATGTTTGATTTTGTTAATAAGAGTATGGAATTCCTAATGATGAAAAAAAAACTAAAGTTGTGTACCTACCTGCATGAGAGTACAGGATTTTCTTTCAGTTGTCTTATATCTTGTTTTCAGGTTTGTTTATAGTCACCGTTAAGGGTTATTGAAATTGGGTAAAAAGAAAGACTCTGTCCATTCACCACCCCAGCTTCCCAAGAAAGTGGTTAATTATATCACAGAAAAATGCAATAAAACTATCCATATAATAAAGGATTCTTTTATTTGGGGCATATAAAAGAATTAGCTCACTTATCAAATAACAAGGCATACGGCTGGTATCAGCTAACATTTAAACAAGGTTGCAAGTGATATCACCATTTTTCAGCATGAAATTCTCAGAGTTGGCTCTATTCTCAGATACTGTGTGTGAGTGGAAGAAATCATCCCAACTTTAGGCCTGATAATTTCATATCAGGACTCTGAGAACAGTGATCAGGAGGGTGAATACTTGGGGGGAAGCAACATTTTATAAATCACTAAGTACAGAGCTCATATTTCTGTCACCAGAAACTATTTTCAACTTAACCTGATTCAAAAATTTAGTTTTTATGCAAAAGAAATACATAAAATGCACCCCTTGACCCAAGTTGCAACGAATGCTTATGACACAGAAAGGTGTACAAGCGGAGTTTATCAGCTGGTACTGTCCACTTGGTTGTATTAGGTAACATAAGCAGATGTTTTGGTTCACTTGACTGGGTAATGTTACTGGCATTTGGTATTCAAGATCTGGGCTATTTCACCATCCTTAACTTCCTTGATAGCCCTTCACAATAACAGACTGTCCTCCCTAGAAGGCCAGGAATACTTCCTCTCATTGATGCACAGAGCCACAGAGAGATGCATATAATGGCAGAGAACACACAGTCATAGTCTTGCCCAGTGCAATCAATAAAGAAGACAGCCAAATTTTGGGACTTTATTTATAATAGGAAAAAAAGTATACCCAGCACTAAAACTGATAAATTCTGAATATAAAGTGAACTTTTGGGGAATTAAGTAAATAAAGATTGTAGACTTTTGACGAATGAACTTTGATATAAGAAAATAATCTTTTTAGGAAATATTATGCGGCTAAATTCATACTATATTCCTAAAAACAACATGCATTAAAAGAAAGGTCAAATGAGTCTATCTGAGCAATATATAATAGTGGTTAAAAATGGACTTAAAAAGGCAAGTATTAGGAGTTGTATATGGAATCTGTGGTGTGTGTTTGGATAAAGTATTAAATACACACACACAAAGTTGTAATCCTTGAATGTAGTTTAATCATCAACAAATTTTACCATCCATTTTTATAAAATACTAACCTTCAGTTATTATTAATTTGCATAGCATGGAGATTAAGCTTTATGAAGTCAAGGTAAGATAAATCCTCACAAAAAGGAGTCTGGGACAGTTTCAGGTCCTTCAGGTGGACTAAATATTATATCTCATATAGGTACTTTGACTTACATATGTAGGTAGTCCTCAGATTATGAACAAAATAGGTTTTTTCTTAAGTTGAATATGTATGTAACTTGGAATAGGTACATTTTACCTATTCATTTGTAAGTGTAGGCTGTCTGTAAGTCAGATGTTTGTAACTCAGGGGTTGCCTGTATTTGGCTGGCAGTGGACTGGGTTGGATTTCTCATCCTGGATGAAGCCAATTACATTTCTTCGTTAACAGTTGGCTTCATTATCCAAAAAACAAAACAAAACAAAATCCTGAAGTAGGAAAAAAATGGTTTCTGGACACTGAAGTCCTTCGAGGAACTATAGAAAAGTCACACAACAGCTGGAGTAACATCAAATATGCATATAGCTAAGCAGCAGCAGAGGCCAGGACACCAGGGAATTAAAATTATTTTAGAGGTGGCAGAAATTTATTGTGAAGTCCAATTAATTAGCTCTACGTTTACTTCCTTTTATGTGATATTCCCTTTATGTAATCAGGATGACTTATTGCTTTAGAAATAGTTAAGAAGAGTCAGTATATAGGTCATTAGTTTACAATAAACTTTTAAATTCATAAAATCCAGAGTAGCATTGATTTTATATTAAAATAAAACCTATTGAGAAATTAATAGCAAATACCCTAAACATTGAAAAAAATAAATGAGCTACATTGACTCTCTTTTATGAGATAAATGTCAACTGATATGGAGAAGAAAATGATTTAGAGAGTAGGAGAACATCCAAACAGGATTTATAGATGTTTTTATCATCTAAAACAGATATGATACCCTGCCCTCCTCCTGCAAACAATAGCCTAGACTAAGACAGGGTGAGTCCCAGAAAATAAAAATGTAGAAAGAACTTTTGAATTGATTTCAGTGCTATGGTCCTAAGTTGAGACCAAGCCTTGGGAAGAAGCCTCATGCTACGTATTAATATATTTCTGGCCCAATAGATTTAAAGTGGTTCTATACGTTTTCTAGAAAAATGGGTCAGATTCTATCTGTATGCCCCAAGATGGCTGTGGAAGTTCTTTCAAAGTGAGAGAAATGACGCTTTTGAAGAAAGTACTGAGTATAGACTGTCCAGTGAGGAATCAGATCAGAATCTTATTGCACTGGTGACAAAGGAAAATGACAGCTTGAGTTTCAGGCCGAGCAGTGTCTCTCAGCAAAGTCCAAAAGAGAGCTGGTGCTGATGTTTGAAGATCCATAGCTATGAAGATGGAACAGACAATTACAGCACAGTTGAACAATAATGAATCACTTCACATTGCTTCCTCAGTGACATATATACCCCTTTAGACACAGTTTTAAATGGTAAGAGGAAAGATAGAAATTATGAATTGGGTTTGCAATGGAAATGACTCATAAAAATTTAGAAGTGACTAATTTGCCTAGAAGTTATTATATTATCTTTGATGATGTCAAGTGGATCAGATTTAAGAAAGAGAGTATAGGAAAAACTTATATTATTAAATGATACATTAAACATGTGTAATCCCCTTTCCTGGAAATTGCTATAAATGAGTGGAAGACTGCAAGTGAGGACTTTTTCTGGGAAAAGTCAGTTTTCCGATTTTTTGAAAATACAGAGCAATGGACCAGACAACAGCTAAAATTCTCAGTGCGAATCAGGAGAAAGCATCGTTCAGGAATGGAGAAAGGGGAATGGAGACTCACAGCTAAGAGACAGCATGATGAAAGGAAGCAGCCCCTGTGGAGTAAGGAAATAGAAAATTTCTTGTGAAGGGGAGAGAGGAAAAATGTTGAGCCAAGTTATGGAAAAGACAGATGCTAACGATGAGACCCAGTAGATCCAAATTCATAGATCCTATAAATTTTATAATAAGTACTGATCAAAATCTGATTGGAAGACCAGTGCAATCAGAACATTACCATCACTTGCAAGCTTACTAGAGCCAAATGTCAAGGCTCACCCCAGATGAACTGAATCAGAATTGAAATTTTAACAAAAACCCTAGATGATTCTGCACATTAAAATTTGAGAATCAAACTCTAATTAGTACATAGAAGAATGGATGAGAATATAAATGTAAGGTCTATTTCAGCAGTGAACTTTACCTAATTTTATTTGTGTCTTTAACCATAGCATCTATAATAGTGCCTGGTACATGATGGGAAAAAAATGATCCATCTAAATTCTGTCTTCATTCCAAAGGAAAAAAAAACAAAAGCAAATAAAAATACTTGCACAGACAGTTGATAGCATAGCGTTTCAACATAAAAGGCAGGCTCAATCATTCCTTCTAACCAATAATTAAAAACAAAATTAATGTCAGACCTTTGAAAGTTTCCTAAATTATACCAAATTTGCCAATAATTTAGCTCTCATTGTCCTCCATATAATGATTAAAAGTGACTGAAAACTTCACAGTTTTTAAATTCTATTGTTGGTAGGTAGGAAAATATTGCTATAGAATCTATGAGTTCCATATTTTACTTTGTATTTCTCTTGTTACACAACTAAATGGGTCACTTATTTATATATTTATCTAGGATAAATTTCTTCTATATTTTATGGATTAGACTTAGTTTCTAAAGGAAAATGATAAAGATAGACAAAGGGATTTCATAAAGTTCATAGAAACTGCATATTATTTTAAAAAAACTATGCATGGATTTAAAAGTAAAGCAAGAACAAACATCTAGTTTATCAGCAATCTTGAGTGGAAGGTATCAATCATGCTTTATGAAAAGTCTATGGGGAGCATACACAAAGCAATCAGCAGTTTACAAGTTAATAACTTGTTTTAAGGAGGAAAGAGACAATGTTGAAGATGAAACCTTTGGCAGTATACCATTTGCATCGATATGTGAGGAAAAATTTATCTTGATTGTGCCTAATAGAAGACTGATGATTAACAGTACAAACAATGTCAATACCACAGACATCTCGACTGATTTAGTTTACAAAATTCTGTTTGGAAAATTAAAGTTGAGAAAAGTTTCCCTTGATGGTGCCAAACTGTTGTGTCCAGAATAGCTTCAGACAAGAGCAGAGTTTTCAATAGAAATTTAAATAACTGGAATCAAGCATTTCTTTGGAGAATTGTAACAAGAGATTTAAAAAAAATGGCATTATTGGTATGATCCTGAAGACAAAACACAATCAGAGCAATAGCTACAAAGAGGTGGAAGTGGTCCAAACAAAGCAAAAGTAGACCAGTCAAGAGCAAAAGCAATGCCAATAATGGCAACAGCATTTCGACATGCTCAAAGCATTTTTCTTTTTGACTTTCTTAGGGCCAAAGAACAATAATATCTGCTTCTTATGAGAGTATTATGAGAAAGTTAGCCAAAATTTTAGCAGTAAAACACCTGAGAAAGCTTCACTAGACAGTCCATGAGGACAGCACTCTTGCTCAATCCTTTCATCAAAGAAAGGCATGAGCAATCATTAGGTTTTTACCTTGCGCTCCTGAATTGATTCATTGACGTTTTTGTTGTTCTTTGTGTACTAAGCTTTAAAAAATCTTTAAATGCACCCATTTTTATTCAGTTAATAATATAAAAAGACTGTATTGAAATGGTCAAAATCCCAAAGCTCTCAATTCTTTATAGATGGATTAAATGGCTTGTTTTATCATTCACAAAAATGTCTTGACCTTGATGGAGCTTATGTTTCAACATAATGTTCATATTTTCCATTTTTAACTTTTAATTCCATTTTTCTATTAACTTTTCAAATTTTCCTCATATAATCACTGTCTTTAAGGAGTTAAAGCCCAGTGGCAAAATAAACTTTAAACTACTAGCTATACATATTAAACAGAAGAGAGAGAATTATGTAAAATAGAATTTATAAAGCAAAATGAGAGATCATTTCAAGTACTCACAAGACAAGAAAAAGCCAAAACCCCTGCTGGACTGATTGAACAACTAAAGATATAGTGAGTTACTTTTAGATTCAGAAAGTTTATTACTTGCAGAGACAAAGAAAGGAAGAAGAGCTAAAGAGGCCAGTTGGCCCAGTGTCCTATGGCCAGTATTGGCTACAGTGTGAGTTGTGGGATTCTTTGGAGGAACCAGTTTGAGACTACAGCTCAGCAGCTTTATCATCTGTAGCTCTATTAGGAGGCTGATGGGGAAGAAAACCCCGTGCCTCATTGGAATCCTGGAGATGCTGTGTAAGTCTCTCCTGACGGCGTCCCAGGAGAGATAGGGAAGTGGAGTGGAGCTGAGCTCCTCGCAGGCCTCCCATTCTCTACTGTTCCCAGAGGATCAGGAGGCATGCTGGCCCCACTCAGAGTCTCTTTGGTTCCGGTTTGAGTCGCAACTGGATTTGTGGCTTTTGTAGATCTGTGCAGTGCTTCAAGTTCACTATGGTGGAGCCATTGGCCTATAGAATTCAGAAATACTAGCAATTGATTCTTCTTGTGCAATATGAAAAGGATTCACTACAGAGGCTTGAAAGGCAAAAGGATTTTGTTTGTGGCCTCGATGCTTCTACCCTGTAAAGTGGAGTAATAAATAGACACAAGAAGTAACAAGAGGTGAAAATCCCTTTCGCCTGTGTAGTCAGACGATGCCTGTGAAGTAAGCCCTTGTATAAATAAAGTGAAGGTTAATGAGGAAATGAAGATATGGATATTAAAATCAAGGAGAAAAGAACAGAGGAAAAAATAGCAAATAGTAATATGTAGGTCTTGCTATTCTAAGAGGTGGTTAGAAACTGCATGAGAAGAATCCAGTAAAGTTTAGCCACCATATCAGGCACAGGTTCTTGAATCCTGTCTTATTTATGCCATTGCCTTCCAGCCCCATAGTTGCTTGTTAATCCTCAGCCATCCTTACGTTTTCTTCTTGCAGAGGGGCTGTCCAGAGCCTTCTTGCCACGCCCAATGACTCCAGCTGGGTGTATACAGTTCCAGTGCCTGGAGCTATTCAGAAGGGCTGAGTTCTTCCATTTGGTGCCAGAGCCAAACCAGTCACAAACTTTAAGCAGCAAACTTCCCTTGATACTACCAGGATGGATAAAATATGGGAAGCATAACATAACATATCATCTAGCTTTCAGAACAACTGCCAAAGGGACCAGAAAATATGAGTCTGAGATCCCTGATGGGCAAGTTTTGCTAAATGAAAAGTAGAAGATGAGTGGATAAATTTCCTCTCCTACTATTCTTCCATACATTTCTCTATAGAGCTCATCCAAAGAGTCACAAGTGGCCAGACAAAAGTGCATGCCAAATGTTTGGCTTATCTTTGTGGTTTGATGTATGTAAAGCTAGGGTGGTGTAGACATACATTATTTTGCATTGCTTCACATTCTTACCCATATTAATCCCCTTGTCCTTTAGTCTCACCAACCTGAGATTATACCTCCCAAATAAAGAATCAGCACTAACCCTTGCTCCAGTTTCCATTCTACAGAGAACTAGGGCTAACACAGAAACATTTGTGGAAAATCTATATAAAATAGCAAAGGCAGAATAGGTTGCGAACTCTTACTAACCTTTGAGAATAGTGTGGCATTCCCCTGGAAAAAGATAAAACTATCAAAATCTCTCCTAGCACCAACACTTAGTAAGCACTCAGTCAATGCTGATTGTACGAATTACACAGTCAGAATTAAATAGAACAAAGGCCATAATAAATCACTGGTCCCATATAAGAAGAAAGTTGTTCAGCAAAATGGTCAATTAACAAACACTGGATTGCAGGAAAGGAAGGTTAGACGTAAGAGTTATTATTTAAACAAACAAAATCCCAGCTGTGGTACATAGGTCACTATGAAAGTTTTGAGACAGAACATGTTATGGTTCATTATTTCACTTCCAAGAAACACAATTGACTGCATTCTTTATGATTCACTCATGTCAGTTTCAGCTTGCTCAGCTTATTGGTGTTGATGGAAAAGCTTCATTTGTTTCTACCCATATGGATTTTGCATTTCTTGATTTTTGTGTATCTCAAAACTTTCATAACAACCCATATATTTGGTAATAATTAGGAGAGTTTTAATTCTTCTATAATTTCTTTAGGCTATCACTTGGTACATTTTGGTCTAATTTTTTCTTCCCCTGATCTTCTTTAGAATTATCTAAACACCCAACCCTAACCCTGACCATCACTGTCTTTTCTTCTCCCTTTTCATATCCTTTCTACCTTGTCACAGTGATCTTAGCCACTTATATGGCATTGGGTGTAATTTGATCCAAATGTCTCTCATTGTAGTATATCTAAGTCGTCTCCTCATTTCTTCTATATATTTTCTTTATCTCTTTAAATATTTCACCTAAAATAATCTACTGACTCTTCTCATTTTATGCATCAAAAATTAAACTCATCACTACCACTAGCCAAATCATTTTCTTACATCCTTTATGGCAATAATGTTTTCTCCCTAAATATGTCTGTGTCAATTGAGCAAAGGTAGTTACTAGACATTGACTATAATCTTAGCAGTTGAAACATTTTTATAAATTACATGTGGGAGCACCTGCTCCTTATTCCAGGACATCTTTTCTCAGCTCTTGGACACCAACACCAGTCCCTTGGTAACTGATTAGAAGTCTATTGATCAGAGGTCCTAACCAAGCCCTTTCACTCTTTTTACATAGTAAAAATCACTCACTAGGTTCTCTAAAATGCTATTTATTTCACTTGGATTCACAGATCAAAGAACAAGCTTTTGTTTAATCAAATTACTATTGTAAATGTATTAACCAGTTGAAGGAGAATGATGAGAAAAAAGATAGAACTATCTCCAAAATATCTAAAGCATCGCAAAATGAAATAGAATAAAATGCAAGAGAAGTGGATAGGTGCCAGTATGCTGACATGAGAGTAAAACCTAGAGGAAAAGACATAAATGGATTTGTTTCAAGAGCTGAAAGCCTGGATTCTCCTTCACCATTTAGGTTTATCTTCTTAAGAACCATTATAATAAATGCCTTTTCCACAACAAGCCCTAATTAGTAACTAGGCCTCCTTTTGGCTTTGACTCATAAGTTCTGTTAACCTTTCCTAACTCTGAAAAAAAAACCCAGTGAAGAACAATTTAGCTCAAGATATCCTTAGTTCATTGTTGTTGTTGCTTTTACATATACAACTGATAGACTTTTTAAAAATCTTAAGTGGTATGCAGTGACAAGAGCAACAACCATAGCAGTTTTTCAGAGTCTAGGCTCTGGATTTTATCTGAATCCCAAATTAATTGAATAACAATGGGGAACTATCACATTTTGTCATGTATTATGTGCTCCCCTATATGAAGCTCACCCACATTTTTGGACCAGATTTTCAGGAAAAATCTTTTGTTTCAATTTTTTAATTCAAATTTTTATTTATTTATACTTAGGGAAATTTTTTGTGTTGTAAATGAATTTTAGTATTTATTTTTTGACACACATTCTGGTAAAATAAATTTTATGGAACAAATAATTATAAAACACAAGATCAGACACAAAGCTCAAGAACTTTTATGTTAGTAACTAATTTACCATATGTACCCATCACAGAAGACCAGGAACTATTCATCACCATCAATATCAGAAGTATCATCTTCTTTAATTTCTACATTACTGGTATTTTCTGAAGGGTCACTTTGCTCATCCTGGTAAATTTCATCATCCTCAGTTCCATTCATAGCATTGCTGATATTGCATTTTAAAAATAATTTCATCAACACTTCCTTCTTGAACACAGTTCCATGATCTCAGGATCCAATCACAAACCTGAGCAAATGGATGCTTTCTTGACTCTGCCTCTATGTTTTTAAATCATGACCAGATGACTGCATCCACAATGTCCACTTTTTCCTCATTAGGGCATGTTTACTGATACATCAAGAGGTTGTAATTAGTTGGCTGGTTAGGCCACCAGATTTCAAAGAAAGTTGGGTTTTCAAGTCACTGTAATTGCTTTTGCACATTGTGTAACATGGGTTTAGAAGTGATCAAAAATAATTAAAGCTTGTATTTTAAGTAATCCTCCAGGCCATCATGAGCAGATCTGTTAAATCAAATTTTCATGCCTACTTTAGTCATCCATGATTTTCCATGCACATGGACAATAACTCACTTGGAATATTTCCTTTTGGAAACATTTTTTCTTTAAAGATGATCATACGTGGTAGCTTAGTTCCATCTGCTCAACAATTAGGACAATAGTGAAATGTGTTTCCACATGTAATTGTTTTAACAACCATTGTCTTAGCTCCTTTGACAGCCACAGTTCTGTTGGATGGCATAGCAAACATAAGTGGGGCCTCATCCTTATTGGTGATTTGGGATAGCTCAAAGTTGTCTTTCAAAGATCGAAATTCCAAAACTTTATTCTCATGGGCTATTGGATGTTTGGGGTCTTGTTTGTGTCCTCATGCTCAAACCTTTTCTCTTTATAAAGTTAAAGCATCATTTTGCTCATAAGGGTAATAAGAACACCCACATTATTGTTTTTAATGAAATAACAGATTTAAATGTTCAGGTGAATGACTGGAACAATTGCTCGATATATATAAGCTATTAATTATTCAATCTTACTGTATATCAGAAAGTATTTTATGTCAGGTAGAGGCCCATGACTTATGCATTTTGGTGTTATCTGTGTTGCACTGCCAAAGGAAGTCAATGAATTTTGAATGGGTGAATTGCATATTTCAAATACCAATGATTAATAGATGATCCTGAAGTTTTCCAGTTGATTTCTTACTCTCAATATAGAGAAATTAGGTGGAAGAGGATTGCAGTTGTATTGATTGTGATACTAGCAGTTCGTTAAATTGGGGAAAATTTTATGCATTGTGAAATATCTACTAGGTGAGTATAATTGAGCACGTGGTTGAGTAATTAATTGTATTACATATTTGTTGAACACTGGCTTTCAGATCAGGGGTTAATTTAGACACCATTGAGACAAAGATGAGCCAGACAAAATCCCTGCCTTCATGAAACTTACAGTCTTTATGTGACATAAGTCAGGTAAAAGAAAGCTGAGCCTGAGAAAATGAATTTTGTACTTTAGGATAAAAGAGGAAAAAGTACAATTTTAAGCATATGTCCTACTGATACCTCATTATCCATTGCATATAAAAATTTTGTAATAGCATAAGAAATGTGACATGGTAGAATGTCTACAAATTAAAAAGCTCTAGCTTTTATTTTTACATTCATAGAAACCAAGGCTCAGGCCTTCCCCAGGGCTCCTGTATGTCCATAAGTTCCCAAGCAGAGGAACTGAATGCCTGAATTACTAAACAAGTCAGGCAGGGTTTAAACACCTCTCCCAATATCTTTCTTTCCTCCAAGGACTTCAGTTGGTCACTATGTCAGCCAGCAACTGCCACTGCTTCAAACAGTTTTCCTCCTTTATTGAGAGGCTGCCCACAGAGACGTGGGCAGGCAAAGGCAGAGTTCACCTTTGTTTTCTTCCGTGGCTGTGTCACATACCTGTGCAAGTGGAATCCCCAGTTAGCGTGATCCCTGAGGCCAAGGAGTTCTATTAAACTGAAGCAAGAATTGCACGGCTATTTGCTCCAGGGAAAATTCTCCTGCTGTGTCTAATAAGTATTTCAAAAGAAATAAATGAGCATGTCATTCATCCTATGATTACAGGATGAGTTGCAAGGTAGTTTACCAGCCAGCATGTCCCCTTCCTAATCCCCAGTTATAGAGTTCTTTCCATAATAATGTGTAAATGGTCCCATGACAAGAATAAAACCTTTCCAACTACTATCATGGCAAATCTTGTAGAGGATCATAACATACTGTGAAACAAAGGGAATGTTTACTGCCTTAAGTGGGAAAGAAAGGTAGTATATGTGCTACCCGAGTCAACAAGGAGATTGGTTAGAATTTATTATCTTCCCATTTTTATATTATTATAGTATTAAAATCATGGGCAACACATGTAATGATCATTCTTCTAAAAATATTACATGCATTCACGAGGACACATACCAGATTTTCTCCAAAGTGAAATGCCATGATAGTTGTCTCCTACCACCACTAAACCTTAAGATCATTATTATCATTTCAAAATAAAACAATATGATAATTTATGTGTGTGACACTAACACTTTCTTCTCATCTATATTTTGAACTTTCTATACTTCTTCTGTTCTTCAAAGTCTGCATTATCTATGACATCATGTGTGAAAACTTCACTGTAAATAACCTCATTCTTCTCTCAATTTCCTCAGAATATACTTTTCATAATAGAGATCACACTTACTTTGGACTCTAGAGATATGTGAATTTATCTAACTTTCTGTAATGAATGAAAATCTCTTTAAGGTTAGATCAATGTTTAATTCACCCTAGTATAAATGCCTTCCTAATATTAGCTATTCAGTAAATATACTTTGGACACATAAAAGAAAGAAGTTTAAGGACATTGATTTTAACTCTATTTTTCAATTGTGTTTTAAAATAAGCCCCACAGGCCCACAGCAGTGGCTTACATCTGTAATCCTAGAACTCTGGGAAGCCAAGGCAGGTGGATCCCTTGAGCTCAGGAGTTCGAGACCAGCGTAAGCAAGGGTGAGACCCCATCTCTTCTAAAAATACAAACCTAACTGGGTCCTGGTGGTGCTTATAGTCCCAGCTACTTGGGAAGCTGAGGCAGGAGGATTGTTTGAGTCCAGGAGTTTTAGGCTGTTATGAAATAAACTGATACGATGACACTCTAGTGTGGGGAAAAGTGAGACT
>CAUYRH010161383.1:0-26312 GCA_963574655.1 Perodicticus potto
ACCCCTTAAACCCACTACCTCATGTTGTGGGGCCCCCCAACCATAAAATCATTTTCGTTCCAATAATTTTATGGTTGGGGGTCACCACAACATGAGGAACTGTATTAAAGGGGCGGCATTAGGAAGGTTGAGAACTGCTGCACTAAGGGATGCATAAGGGAGTACCTGTCTGGGGTTTCACCAATGTTATGTGGAAGGGATATGGGTTTAGGATTTTAAATTCGAAACTTTTGGGAAATACTGGGTGGAGGTGGGTGTTAGATGGAGGGGGGCCAGGGGAACTACAGACTACTAAATGCAGGCAATGTGCTTAGGAGCCACTGCACTCTAATGTGAGGACAAACTGCTGATGGTCTCCAACTGGGCCAGGGGAGCCCGCTTTGCACTAGTGCATCCCCAGCTCGGAGAACACAGACAGTAATTTGGTCCCCTGTCCCAGTCCCATGGCAGCTCCTGTAGAGTTTTCTTTGGCTCAGAGAAGCAGAGGCCTCCCCTGAGCCTGGGCCCCCGTCTACCGCAAAGCAACTGGCTTCCATTACCCCTGACAGCTCCAGAGCAACAGCCCAGCACCCCCATCCTCCAACCCGCCCCAGCCTGGCTCTGTGCCTTTCCCTTTTATGGTGAAGCTGAGAGAAAGCAATAAGTAGGGGGGCGAAGGTTCTGCCTGGGTAGATGGTTGCAGAGCTCTAGGGTGCCTCCTTCCTCTCCAGAGACCTCTTTTTTTCTCCTGGTCGACTCACTCTGCCCAGAACCCATGACCCATCTTGCTTTGACCCAGCCTCCACCACCTCCACCTCGCACCATCTCTTCTCCCTCCCTCACATCCGGGGGGGTGATTTCCCACTTGGCTGAAGTCCTACGTTGGCGTTTTGATTCCGGGAGGGTCCGCCCTATTTTCGACGCCCACCTCCAGGGGTGGGTGGAGGGATCCCGGGTAAGACCGGCACTGGTCAGATCACAGGCAGGATCGTTCTATTTGGTTGGATATAGGTGAGAAGGCTGGTGCCGGACAGAGGAACACTCGGCAGTCCCAGGCCTGTCCCTATTCTCCACCGCCTCCCATCTCCTGTCCCCGCTGCCCAAGCCAGGGAGGGAACACCAAGGGCAGGACCCAAAGGAAGCACCTGGCTGGGCCGGGCCGGGAAGCGAAGAGTGGGCAGCAGCTCGGGGGGCCGGGGCAGGAAGGAGGGGTCGGAGCTGAGTATCCCGGCCGGCCCCACCGCCGCACCCTCACCCTATCCCACTCCTGAGCTCAGGGGAAGCGGCCACCGCGGCTTCGCTAACCTGGTCCCGGGCCAAACCAGCAGCCACCAGCTGCGACCAGCTGTGTGGTGCCGAGCCCCGCGCCCGCCCAGCCCCAGAGTATGGCCCTCCCACCGCAGCCCCGCCCCAGGCCCCGCCCCAGACCCCGCCCTGTAGAGGGCCGGCGTGGAGCAGACGAGACGGTGGGCTAGAGAGGCACCCGACCGCACCGCACCGCCGGAAGTGGCTGCTATGGGACTGAGCTGGCGCTACGAAGTTCCGGCTCGGGTCTCTTGTCTCAGGCTTGTGCGCCCGCGGCGTCGGAGCCCAGCAGAGCTGATCAGGTGAGAGGCACGCAGGCGCCGTCCCATAACCAGCGCCGCCGTGGCTGGCTGTGGGGGCGAGGACGGGTCCTTGCGTGGCCGAGGAGTGCGCTGCCCTGAGGCACAGTCCCTCCTCTTCTCCGCAGGATGATCACGGACGTGCAGCTCGCCATCTTCGCCAACATGCTGGGCGTGTCGCTCTTTTTGCTTGTTGTTCTCTATCACTACGTGGCCGTCAACAATCCCAAGAAGCAGGAATGAAAGTGGCGCTTTCTCCGCCCCAGGTAACGGTCTGGGGCTGTAGCGCCCAGCCCCCCCGCCGACAGCTGAGTGGCGAGGCCGCGCCAGGGCCTGCAGGGTTCGAAACTACAAATCAGAAAGTGTCGGGCCAAGCATGATACAGTACAGAACTGGGCCCTTTATCCACTTAGAGCCTGGCATTGCCTCGCCCTCTCCCCCTAAATTGCTCCCTGCTAGAATGGGAGTGGCTGTCCTAATCCTCCTCAGTAGGGAGATGCCCAAGTTGGGGGTAGGTACAAGGAATACTGACACCAGTAGGAACAAAAGTACTGAGGATACTCTCCAAGTTGAGGGTTTGGGCTCTTCGCTTAAATAGCCCTTACTTCCTCAAGGTTGTTTAGGCCTTATTTAGGCAGAATTTCTTGATGAGGGGGTAAAAGATGTAGAATTCTATTTCTGTGTCCAGAGGGCTGGATTACTGATTGAGAGGCAGACTACTGTAGATGCAGGCCATAGAGAAGGGGAGGAGGGGTCTGGGAACCAAGTTTAAGTGTGGGTCAGAAATGTAAAGGGGGACAGACTGAATGGGATTTGACTCCTGAAGCATTCCCCAGAGGAAAGCTGCAGCATTTTCCTTACCTCGGGTCTTTCCCCCTCTTTTCTAGGGTTCCAGGACATAGTCTGAGGCAAGATGGAGGGTGTGAGGGGCCTTCACACTTCACTTCATCCCTTCTACCCATCACAACATACAAAGCAACTACACCTGGATTATTCCAAACAACTTTTATTTCCTCAAAGTCTTCCTTAACCTTATGGAACAAGAAGCTGCCACTGAATAGGGCCCAGTATAGGGGCTGCTTTCTTTTCTACCCCCTCCCCCCAATATAAAAATATAGATATTTTTTTTGTGGTCCCAAAATCTTGTGCTATGGAGGGAGGGAAGGGGTGGCAAGTTCTGTTTTGTCCTGTCTCAAGGTGATGCTCTGCAATGCCTAGGACAGTGTGGCTGGCATTCCAAGGAGTTATGGTTGTCACATGGAATCAGCAGCTGAGGGAGGGGACTGGCACATTTACCTTGTTTCCCCATCTAGGGCTCTATCCTGGGCCTGAATGTAAAGGCATCATCAGACCCGGGGAGAAACAGTGAGTAGGGGAGATTTAGGGACAAAACAAACCCCAGGTTGGCCCAGGGGCCCCCCACTATAACAAACCCGGGATGGGGAGTCAGACAGACTACAGGAGATAGGAGAAAAGGCAGGGGCAGAGCGAGGCCGTGGGGGCCCAGCCAGAGGCAGCCTGCAACAAAGAAGAGAGAAGAGTCGAGGTAGTGAAAATTCTGCCCCTCTTATGTTCAGTTAGCCAAGGAGTGTGAGGGGAAAGGTAGAGAGAAGTAGATGGGTTGGGATAGCCAGGTTGGTTTCTGCACAGTGGTCTAATGCTAGAACCAGCCAGCTCCTAGGCCTTTGGCCCTAACTAGAAGTTATTTTTTGTCTTTTGGAGTGAAGACTGAGGACATGGTGGGAAAAAAAGTCAGAGACTAAATTCTTAATGAAAATACATTTAGTCTTTGGGGTCAAAGGAACTAGAGAAAGAAGAAAAGTATCCTAAATGACAAAAGTGGGAATGAGGAGCTAGAAGTGAGGGATGGGGTGAGGGACTGGACCTTGATGCTCACCCTGGTATAGCAGAGCGGGGTCCCGGCTCCGGCTCACTGCTCTCTCTGGTCCGGGGGCTAGGGGATATGGGGCCTGAAGAGCCTCTCATCCCTCTGCGAGTCGGCGGTGAGCCCCGGCCCATCCTGGGCCTAGCCTGTGAGGACAGGGGATGGGCTCAGAGGCTGGATTTTTCTGTCAGCTTTTTTGCTTCTAGGTTTGCTTCTAGATTTACCATGCATAAGAGTAGTATAGGGGCCAGCAGAGGTACTAGGACCTTGAATTCCTGGTTACTGATCCTAGCTGAGAGGGTGAGGTAGGATAACTGCCAGAGAACTCCTGGATTCAGTCCATGACTATGCACTCCAAGTCTTAACATAACTAGGGGTGGCAGAAGGATTCAGTATTTAATCTTCATGGCTATACCATGGCCCACATCTGGCTGAGAAGCAATGCATAGAAAGATGGTAGAGGGTTGTTAGACCTCCCTCAGAGGCTTCTATGCCTCAGCCCCTGCCAGAGCAGCTTAAGTTTCACCCATCCAGTCACCTTCTGCCTATACTCAACATTAACTAACCTACTATGGGGATTTGGACTGAATCAGAGTTGGTCTCTGCTTCTAGGAGCAGCAACCAGATGTGTTACCTGGGGAATCCGGGACCCCTCTTGGCGGAAACTCTCCTCGGGCATGTCTGGGCAGAAAGAGAGGAGAAGCTAAGGGCAGGGGCAAGGAAAGCCAAAGCTAGCAGGCTGAGGTTGGGATGCATCTGGCAGGGACATGGGTTGGAAGCAAGCAAAGACCTGACTGGTGGAGAATGTAGGAGTCGTCACTGGATAGACAGGCACTCAGGCACCAGAGCAGCTCTCTGTATGGCTGGGGGTAGAGGCTGTAGAGAAGTGCTGAGCATTGCCCCCCACCACTACCCAGAGGAACAGTGCCTTGCTGGTTCTGCCGGAGTTGTTAATGCTGGGGACTGGGGAAGACCCAAAAATGTTACCTGCAATCGAGTCCTGATGCAGGGGATTCGAGCTCCAGTCCCTAGCAGACCTTTCCCAATCACCATGACAGCCTCTGGCTTGTCCCCTGAGGACAAGAGTGAGCAGCTACTCCCTATAGAACAGAGGAAACTGATCATGAGAGTAGGGGCCAGGGAAGAGGAGGTAACAACTTCCTTTAGATGAGGGCTTCTCAATCTTGACATTGTTGACATTTAGAGTTGGAAAAGTCTGTGTTGTGGGGAGCTATCTTGTGCATTGTAGAATGTTGAGTAGCATCCCTAGCCTTTGACCAATATATGCTGTTTCCTCCTGTGCCCCCTCCCCAATGTAACTACCAAAAATGTCTCCAGATATTGCCTTATGTCCCCCTGTGGGGCAGGGGGACAAATGACCTTGGTTGAGGCTCTGGTCTTGGTTCAAGGGGTGGAGTGGTAACTTGGGGCTAGAATTAGAACACACCCAAGCTTAACTACTGTATACATTTATAGACTTTAGGGCCTACCCCAATCACACATTTAGCATTTAAGGATCAAGTCAGCTCTATGCAAGATTGGTGGGTTGAGGACACCCACTGAGGAGAGTCAACAGTCTGGGAACCGCTGGCTCAGAGTGAGGTGGAATATGTTTGACAAGAGTTTTAGAATCATTCCCGTCCAGTCCTTTACATAGCTAGGTCTATAATTTAAAGGAAGAGTAGACAGCTTAAGTTTTGTGTGAATGATTTGGTTACACACAATGTTCGCAGTGATGACAGATGAAAGGCCTATGCTTTTTTCATTCTCCAGATTTGTTGCCCAGCTCCTGGAGTCAGGGAACTTGGGTAAGTAGCACTTTGCAGATTGAAAAAGTCCTCAGCTTCCTCAACTGTAAAAATGAGGATCAAATGAAATAAAATGCATAGAGCAGTGCCTGGCACATAGTAAACGCTCAATAAATGTCAACTATTACTTTATTATACAAAGACATTCATTAAATTCCAGCTTCTTGTACAAAAGCACCGGTGTTCAGGGTTTAGGATACCAGGAGATTAAGTGATGCCCCTGGTCTGGAGTGGCCTGCATTACATCAAGTCAAGAAGTAGTCCAGGTCAGGTGGCAGCGTGGCTGGGGGAATTTCTTCAAGGCTAGCCAGGAGTCTGGTCTAAGCCCTGGGAGGTAGGTAAGGGAGGAAAAGGGGCAACCCAGATTTTAGTGATAGTGGGTACAGACCTGTTAAGCTGAGTGAATTGGGCAGTAGGCAGGAGCCCATGTTGCGTGAGGAGGCTGGGCCAATACTAGCAGGACCTGGGGATGGGGCCAGGCTGCTTGCAGTAGGGCGATGGTTCATTGGCTGCTGCCGCCGTCTCCTGTCCTGGCTTCGGGGCTCTGAGTGAAAGAGACAAACATAAAAAGGCAAATAAGTGGTGCACTCAGACAGCCTTCACTGACCTGCTGGCTCCCCTGGCTCAGAAAGTGCCTGTTTTTAAGCTTGTGATCAGATCAGCATCCCTCTTCTGAAGTAACTGTAAGGTGGGTGGAAAGACCTAATTATCCAGGTCTCAGCCAGTCTTCATCCTACTATTTCAATTCTTTTGGCAAAGAAGTTACTGAGCTTGGCTTCTAAAGCACAGATTTCCTAGGTTCTCCTCTTACCCTGTAATTGCTCCTCTTCCAACTGTTCTTCCTGCCCCTTCAATATCAGTGTTACCCACCACTCTTTCTCTACCTGCTTTTTTTTTCTGAGACAGATCTCACTCTGTTGCCCTGGGTAGAGTACAGTAACATAGCAACCTCAAACTCTTGGGTGCAAGTGATCCTGCCTCAGCCTCTTAAGTAGCTGGGACTACAGGCACCTATCAAACTGCCTGGATCGTTCTACTGTTTTTAGTAGAGACGGGGGTCTCACTTTCTCAGGATGGTCAATCCACCTGCCACAGCCTCCCAGAGTGCTAGGATTACAGGCATGAGCCACCATGCTTGGCCACTCGTCTTACTCTTAAACTCCCAAATCTCTTTCACACCCCTCTCTCCTGAAATCCAGCTCTAACTGGCCACTGGATATTTCTCCCTGGAAGTCCCCCATGATGAAAACAACTCATTCTCACCCTTCCTTTCTTCCTATCTTGGTGGAAAAACTAGCTGCTAGAAACCTTGTTTCATCTTATTACTCCATTTAGATTGTGTTTAATCAAATCCTGACAATTCTACCTCTGTATTCACCTGAGTTCTTCCTTTCTTTTTGATAGCTCTGGAATTTTTTTTTTTTTTTTGAGACAGTCTCACTCTGTTGCCCCTGGCTTAAGTGCTGTGGTCTCAGCCTAGCTCACAGCAACCTCAAACTCCTGGGCTCCAGCTGGCTGCAGTGGCTTAAGCCTATAATCCCATCACTCTGGGAGGCCAAGGTAGGTGGATTGCCTGAGCTCAGGAGTTCGAGCCAGGCTGAGCAAGAGCGAGACCCTGTCCCTAAAAAAAATAGCTGGGTGTTTTTTTGTGTTTTTTGTTGTTGTTGTTTTGCGTTTTTTGGCCACGGCTGGGTTTGAACCCGCCACCTCTGGCATATGGGGCTGGTGCCCTACTCCTTTGAGCCACGGGTGCTGCCCCAGTAGCTGGCTGTTGTGGCAGGTGCCTGTAGTCCCAGCTATTTGGGAGGCTGAGGCAAAAGAATAGCTTAAGCCTGAGAGTTTAAGGTTGTTGTGAGCTGTGATGCCACAGCACTCTACCAAGGGCAACAAAGTGAGACTGTCCAAAAAAAAAAAAAAAACAAACTCACTCCTGGGCTCAAGTGATCCTCCCAAGTAGCTGGGATTACAGGCACCCACTGTCACCCTCAGTTATGAGTTCTTCGCCAGTGTACAAATATAAGTATTCAACTTTCATTCAGGCATTTGAAAAAATTTCCCTACTGGTCTCCCTGACTTGACTCTCTTCCCTTCTACCATCTGTCCTTCACATAGGTGCCAGAAATTATTCTAAAACAGAAACCTGATCAAAAATCACTGTGGCTCAGGCAAGGGGGTGATACCAAAGATCTTTTAAGGACAAAGTCTAAACCTTTTAACATGGCATATTCAAAACCCTGCCCACTGTGGTTCCAGGCTACACATCCTTTGTAGGATGTTGAGAGAAAGAACAAACAAAGTGAGTGAACGCCTGTGGGACATCTGCAGGTTCTAGTCAGAAACTGAGTGATACTTAAGAAAGAAGGTATGAATTAAAACAGGCAAGTAATGTTAAAAAAACTCAACGGAGAATTCAGGATCAAGGAAAAGATACTAAGGGAACAACCCAGAAATCCTGCTCCCAATGAGTTTCAGAGTAAGAGACAAGGTTTGATTTAGGAGAGAGGTCTGATAGGGAAAGTATAAGTCATTTAAAGATGGCATTTGAATCATCACTTAAAGGACAATCTTAAAACCTGGCCAGGACTGCTTGGAAATTTGTGAGTGTGAGTACACAGCTTAGCTTCTCATGTTTTGACTTTTGTCTTCTGATACAATCTAGGCCTTCTCCATCTGGACTGAAATTAAGAAGTAAAAGGAGGAGCCCCAACTCTGTATTTCTTTATTCTGTGCTATAGAAACAGTGGTTTAAGGCTGATTGCCAGACAGTTATGTGATCAGCTCTGCTTCCAGAGGTTATAATGTTGTATGGTAAACATTATAGGTTCCAGAGGTAGGCAGAATAATATGGGGCAAAGATTTCAGAGTTTGAGCCAGACTGACCTCCCCTTGAATTGAGTAAGAATGAATACTCACACTCAAGAGTTCTCACTCAAGAACTCACAATTTAGAGCAGTTATTTGACTTGTGCCTAGGTTTTGTTGTCATCTCCCCTAAACATCTTTGGAACTGTCCCTATGTAGTACCCCACACCTATTTATGCCTTTCGAGAGATAGAAAGATGAGACAAATATTCATTTGGATCCCAACTTTTTGCCTCTTACCCATTCAACACGTATTTGCTGATTACTTCATAAGTGCCATACATAGTGCAAGATGGTAAAGGACTAAGATGTGTTAGGAGGCATTTTTTGAAGGTTTTGTAGGAGAAAAAGTAAAAGTGGTGACAGTGATGGAGGCACTCTTCCTGTGTCCTGGTGACTCATTCTAAAGGAACCTCCGTTCACCATCAAACATTAGCTGCTCTATCAAAAGTTATCTATCAGCTGAGCAAGGGCATTTCGGAGGCCAGGAAAGAATTTTTGTAACCTCAAGTTTAAGCGACAGAGCTGGGGAAGAGGATGGATTGCCTGAGCTCAGGAGTTCAGGCAATCTATCTGAACTCCTGTTTTTATACCTATGTATCTTGTCTTTTTTTTTTTTTAAGAGACCTTTTATACCTACGTATCTTGTCTCACTCTGTAGCCCTCGGTAGAGTGCCGTGGTATCACAGCTCACAGCAACCTTCAGCTCTTGGGCTTAGGCAATTCTCTTGCCTCAGCCTCCCAAGTAGCTGGGACTACAGGTGCCCGCCACAACGCCCGTCTATTCTTTGTTGCAGTTTGGCCGGGGCTGGGTTCAAACCCACCACCCTCGGTATATGGGGCCAGTGCCCTACTCACTGAGCTATAGGCACTACCCATGTATCTTGTCTTTCATACCAGTCCTCTACTGGGTAGGCTGGAGGGCCAGGGAATAAGTTCCAGTTAAGGACTAGGGTGAAGGAAGTAAGGACCCTAAGGGTGCAAAATTGAGGGAGGCACTTGCATGTCTGACAGTGTGCCTTTTTAAGTTGTGTATCCCAGGTGCCTCCCTTAGTCCTTGTTCTGCTTTAATTCATAACTGTGAGAAGGAGACACTGGTTTACATATCACCCTGTCTCCTGCAGGCCCTTCTATTAGCTCTGTTTTATTTGCTGTTGCAGTATTTGCAGGCTTTTGACTTCCCTTACTTCATTACTGAATTAGCTATTATCCAACGCTTTCTTCCTTTGTAGCAATAGCAGCTACTAATAGTACTTACTGGCTGCCCTTTTGAGCTAGGTGGATGGGAACTTGATTATGAGTCTGAGAAGTGGAAAACTAGGGAAAACTAGGGGGGACTGGGGAGACCTAAGGTCAAGGGGTGGTGGAGGTTAGGGTTTAGTAGGTTTATTATGAGCTCTTCTAGTCTCCAGCTGACCTAAAATGCCATTCCCCAGCCTGGAGTAGAAACTGGGATAGAACCTATCAGACTAGTTTCATGAATCTCCACCTTCAGCTTCTGGCTGGGCTGCCTAGGTCTATTTTGAAATTCCTTGGATAACCCAATCTCATGTTTTCTAGCCAATGAAAGATAGTCATTAATTAAATGTATAATTAAATACGTTATAATTTTTATATGTTAGTGGACAACTTCCTGTAAATTCACAAGTCAAAAAAAAATCCTTTGGCAAGTCATAATCCCTATTTTGAGTTTGAAAATTATAGCTGGCTTATAGTTAGATTTTTGAGATAATGGGGGTCATGTTCTTTCTAGCTATGTCTGTATGTGCCAGAGGCCAAAGAGCCAGATGCATGGAACCAGAAAATGTCACAGCAACAGTGTAGGACAGATGACACTGGACAAATAGTTTTCCCAAGTACTAAAGATGCCAAGTTCAAATGCCACAGTCTGCATTATGGCCCCTATCCCAAACCAGGGCCATTCTCCCATCCTGGGGTCCTAATAGGGATTTTAAGAGATGAAGCTGCAAAAATCAGTACCAGCAAATGCCCAGGGGAACATAAGGGTCAAGATTCCTGGATCCCACCTTTCAACTCCTTTAAGTATTTTTGTTTATTATTATTAGTAACCCTCATTTTGACCCCTTGACTTTAGAGGCATAATTTCCTAATCCTCACAAATATTTATGGAAGTCCCAGGGTGTCTGTACTCAAGCCAGCTCTTTTCTGCTTCTAAACTCATTCACCTGAGGAACATACCTTCTTTCAGTATGTTTTACCTAGAACCTGCATGTGGATGGCTCCTAGATCTCCATACCTGTCATCTGGCCTTTTCTATAGTTCTGTCCTCTTCTACCTGCAGGGCATCTCCTTTTAGAGAGCCCATGACATCCAAGCATGTCTAAAATAGGTAACTCATCACTTTTTTTTCCAACAAATGTCTTAATGTCACCATGACTTTTTCCCTTAGCTTGCAGACTTGAAGCCCTTTAGTTTCTCTCTCTGCCACTTCTATTTCTAATACTTGTATTTATATATCTCCTTTCCAGGCCCTGACTACAGGCTGTAGTCATCTCATGTGTAAACTACTGCAAAGCTCCTACCTCCCTTTCCTGTCCAATAAGTACATTTCACAGAAAGTATCTTACTTTTGTTTCCATTCTTAGAAGCACACAACTGTTATCACATCTCATTTAATTCTTAATCCTTGCTCTCAAAATATTTCAACAACTTCTCACCTCTCTTTACCTAATTTCTTGGTGAAAGGCTTGGTCTTTTGCATGTCAGTTATGTAAATATGCTTTTTTGTTTTCTCTACCTACCAGCTTTGTTCCTGGCTGTCATTTGTCATTTCTGGAATGTCTTTGTCAAACCATATACTACCCATTCTTCAAAACTATTTCTTAGCTGACCACTTTTTAGTGGTAACAAATGCTAACAAGGATAATTACTCTTATGTTTATCTCCTACAAGAGCTTCCCAAGTCCCCTGGCTGTTTATAGAGTATGTGTGCTTTTGTGATATATTTACTGTCTCATTTCCCCTATTAAGTTTCAAGTCAATGAACCAGAAATTACTTAGTACTGACTATGTATATTTTCTATTATGTATCTATGGAAATAACAAAAACAGAATACATATTTGTCACCTGTAGAAATTCAATGCAGCATTTTTCCATTGGGAGAGGGCAGGGAGGATGTTACTAGGCTGTTAAGAACTGCCCCAGTAACAACCTTAAAAAAGGGTCTTTACTATTAATCTTTTTAGTCAGAGAAAGAAAATTTGTGGTGCTGATGAAGGAATTCCCAAGAACTATTGAGTTAAGAGCTGGGAGCTGACCAAAAAAGAAAGAAATAGAAAAACTTTATCTAGATTTGATATGAGAAACTAGATATGCAGGAGCATGAAAAGACATCAGCTGTGCAATCTTGGACAAGCCAATCTTAAACAGCTTCAGTTTCCTAATCAGAAAAATGGAAACAATCTATCCCATAGGGTCCTTGTGAGGATTAAATGAAATTATATACATGATACTGTCTTTTTTTCACTATTAAATGCTATTTAAATATGAGGCATTGTTATTAAATACTCTATTTGAAGTGAAGACAGAGTCTCAAAGAATGGGCTTAGAATACAAGCACAGATAACCAGGTTGCATAATAGACCACCTCAATGGTCAAAGCTGGTAAGAACCATTGCTTTCTGCTCTATGGCTTTTAGAACTAGCACAGTCAGATTTACTGCAAGTTGGGAAATGCTAACAAAGATAAGTACAGCTGGAAGACCAGCAATTCTCTCATCTTCAGATTACAAGCCTCCATACTTTGGTGGGATTTCCGTAACCTAGAAGCCAGTCTAGTATTGAACTGTGATTTATTTCCACAGAAGTGGCACTATAATAATCTCTCCCCTTTCACAATCCAGGTTACTCCTATTACTTTCTTGTCTTTTTTCCTTAAAAGCCCATCTGTTTCTGATATATAATTTTGACCCAGAATCTTGTATCAGGGTCAAGGGTCTCATTAAGCAAAACTGAGGGGTACTAGTTTTGAGCACTGTGCCCACTACTGGAAAGGCCTACTATTACACTGTATGCATAGAATACATAGAAGCTGTCTACGGTTGTTTCATTTTTCTTTGGAAGAGATGGAATCCTTCCAATATCATATTCTGAATAAGCTCTGAAGCCAGGAACAATTCCAGCCCATGGAGACCATGGATAAGATTTCCCATCATTCTACGGTGCTGCAATTTGGATTCTGAGAATATTCTCTTACACTGTCCCCACCTTATATTGCCCCCAAGAAGATATAATGACATTGTCCTTGATGTGGAGGCTCCATGTATCTATTTGGCATTGCTTCAGCTAGAGTTTCATCCTTGGAAACTTCCCTGTCTCCTACCATGCGCTGAAGCAAAAGATACCCAGGACTCCCACCTGTGGACCCATACAATACCGCTCCAAAGTTATGCCGCAAGGAACACCAGGTTGCAGGAGAGGCTGTAGATTCTGCTACAAACTAACTTTATTGATTCACCCCTTGGTCCCGGGCCAAGTGTGTATCTTCAAGCTCTCACTTCCCCCAGCAATGCCCCAAACAACTAAACACATGTTGCAGGGGTTCCCAGACTGGCTTACCTCTGACAGGGCCCAGCACCCGGTGGCTGACCTTTTGGGTGCTAGAACCCAGGCCCGGCAGCCCTGCAGGCCGACTGCCATGAAAAGGAAAGCTGGGGGAGTTCTTTATCTGTGGAGAATTTTGTTGGCTGCTGCTGCTACCACCAGCACTTGTGCCAGTGCTAAAACTTCGTGCCCGGTTCAAGGTGTTTTCAGAGCAGGAAATGGGCAATCCACTGCAAAGAAGCAGATGCCAGTTAACCCTGGGTCAGGAAGCTTTTGTCCCAAAGCTTTCCCCATGGTCTGATGCTCAGTGAATCTTCACCTCTGGGGTAAAAAGGCATAGGGACCCATTCAAGGGAGAAGTGAGGAATTCATGTCCATGGATGAGGTATTTAATATAGGAGATATCAATAATTTCAGAAGGCCATCCTTGAGCAGCTTTCTCTCCAATGAATTTCTTCCTTACTACCTCAGCATGGCCTTTGAACTCCCTTCAGTCAGTGACTTACACCCACTGGAAGCTGAGGCCTGCCTAGCCCACCTCCCTCCCCACAATTATATTTGATCTTGTACAGGGCTCTGGAGCAAGGAGCCCCCTATCCTGCTTTTCAGATATCTTAGAAGTATGTAGCTTCAGGGGAAAGGGAAGAGGATTTCAGTCTCAAAATATGAACAAATCTTACTAATTTTAGTTTATCCTGAAAATATTCACCACGTGGTACTTTTAGGAGAAGAGAAAAAAGACAAAAATCCCTGGGAACTCCTAGCTCTAGAGCCCTGTTCCACTTTCCTATTCTTCCTCCCATCCTGTTGGTCTTACTTGTGACTTCTTGGTGGAGTCCGAGAGCCTTTCTTCTTGTTAATACCCACATTTGTAGAGTTGCTTAGACCTCGGCTGTTGCGCACATGTTTTAGCATCCAGGCCCGTAGATTAGTGAGACTGCTGTGCTCTGACAGCACAATCCGGGGCCAAGGATTACACTCTGCCATGTCCAAAGCTGCGATGGCCATAGCTCGTCCCACCTGTGGAGAAGTCCAGTCTGATTTAGCATCTTGGTCCTCTAGTCTAGGCTGCTATGTGGGAGTGGGGTGCACAGTACAGGTAAGGAGAGGCCAGGGGTAACATTTGCTCAATGGGTACCCTAACCTTTGTGTTCAGGGTGTTTATCTCATGGATTTAGAGCCCTCATCCATCATGAACAGAAAGCAGGTGTGCTTTCTGTCTGGTACATGAAGGAATTCTCCCAGCTGAAGGACAGGTTTGGGTCTCTTCTATACCCTGCAGCTCTTTCTACTCCTCTTATATGTATCAGGATAATGGAAGTCATCAAGATCACTGCAGTGGGGGTACTTTTGAGCCCAGGACTAAGTAAACCTGATAGAATGAGGAAGACAAGCTTGGGGCAAAGAATCTAATTCAGATATACTAGGGGATTTTCTGTGGTGTTGAGTCAGAGATAGTACCTATTCATCCTCTCAATACCTTTATAGTCAGAGTCATGCTCCTGTTACTGAGGGAAGTAATCAGAGTAGTGAGAAGACTATAGTGGTGAGCATCTCTTCATAGGACCTTAGAGTCAGGCAGCAGGAGTTAAGGCTTTTCTAGACTTGGAGGTTTCCCCTTTTCCACTTATCCCATGTGTTCATACCTGCTCAAATAGTTCCACAGTGTATCTGGAGGGGAAAGCTGGAGGGGGAGGAGGGCTGGCACGCCCATTGTCGTGGCAGGCAGCAGGGATGCTGTTTACTGAGCGTCCAGTGTTGTAGTTGCATTCAAGTGTATAGCTGAGACACAGAGACCTTTATTAGTATCTTGCCTGAACAGATATCAGGACACAACCATACAGCACAACTTAAGATAGTTTAAGAAGGTAATCACTTGGAAAAAAGAGAACACAAATAGAAAGTGCTTATAATCCCTGGCAACTTCGCAATTGACTTTGGCAATATACCATATATCTGTGAGGTCCCAACAAAGTATAGATTCCTAGACAAAAGACAACCATGCTAACTGTGAGACTGTTTTTGGAGAAAATTTAGGCAGTCCCCAGCCTCTCAAACAACCTGGACTGGGTGTTGTTTTCTTTAGGGAAGTCTGTTTCCACCCAACCTGTGAATTATCCCTGAGGCTTTGTAGATTGCAACACGGCCGCTTCCCTCTTTAGACTGGCCATCTCTACGGTCTCGGGCATACATGTTCTTCTCTGAGAAATTACAGCCCTGGAAGTCGAAGTGGGCCGAGTTCAAGGAGATGAGCTTTGGATATAGCATGTTTTCTACCTGTTTGGGGAGGAAAAAGCCAACTCAGAGGGAGCAAAAGAGAAAAAAGACAAGGGGCAAGGAAGAGATGGCAAGCATGGGACACAGCAGATACTGTCACAACCATCCAGTAGGAATCATTTCTTGAATTCCCATTCTTACACATTATTTCTAGGTAATGGGAAGCAACACCACCTTCTTTTAAGCTTAGCTTCTTCCCTTCAATAATGCAAAATTTTCCTTCTCCCCTGGATTGCTAAACTCTAGCAAAGACTATGATGCAGACAGCTTAACCCTGACTAGAAGATCATGATGTAATGACTAAGGCATAAGTCCCCATGCCATCTCTTCTTGGCCCTTCAAATCTCAGAGGAAGGCTACTGTACTGCTATTCATGCCCTAACCATTAACTCCCTGCAACACTTCCCAGACTTATATGACATTTGTAGAAGTCCTACCTGGGTGCTCTCATCACTAAAGCTGTTTCCATACATGAAGCAGCCCCTTTTGGAAGCATGTCCATGCAGGTCCACATAGTAAGCAACCCCACTTTCTTTGGGGGGGATGGTATCAGGGGCTGGACCCTCAAGCTCAGTAGACTGTTGTGGCATAATCCATACACTGTCGGGCTTCTGTTCTGTTGACTCTGTCTGGGTCCAGTCCTCAGGGTTACCCTCATCAGATGAGCACCCAAGGTGAGCTTCATTTTGGAGATTGTTGGCTTTCTCAAGGTCAGAAAGAGGAGAATCACAAGAGAGACGGGGACTGAGCTGGTGCTCAGTAGGACTCTGGGAGTTCAGACGAGAATGCACATGGTGGTAAAGAAGCACAGCTTTAGCCCCATAGATGGCTGGGTGCAGGACGGCATCAGGCTTCAGGTACTGACGGTTCAGATTCACTCCACGTGAGTCTGTGCTATAGGAAAAAAAGGACTGAAACAGGGTCTTGAAGACTGGGCAGCGGAGACACCTTTGAGTAGATGAAAGGGAGCTAGAGGGAGACTGACTTATCAAATGAGAAGCTGAAGTTGCCTTAAGAAAGATTTGATGCCAGGCCCACTCCTTGATCTGCTGTCACCCCTACGTAGAAACCTAAGGATAGCTTTCTCTACTTAGATGGGCCTACAGTCATGGGTGTGATCTGCCTTCTCAGGTCACTTGTTAGGTACAAGAGGATTGGGAACACAGGAGAAGCTAGAAGGCTGACAGTATTTCATTGAGATACAGTGCATGAGGGGGACTGGGAACAGCCCACACAGGCTGGGGAGGCCACTTACCGGTAATGGCCCCGGACAACACCATCAGGGTTCAACATGGGAATCAGCTTAAAGACAAAAAGGCGACGTAGGGTTTGGGCCCGTGGGTCATCAGGTCGAAGGATGAAATCCAGAAAGCCATTGAAGACAAAGCTAGATGGAGTCTCTCCAGGGTGTACCCTACTGCTTAAGAAGAATATCTGAGGTGGAAAAGAGAGCAGACATTAGGTTAGTTACTCTATTATTCTACTCTGACAGTAGGCAGGGGACGGGCACAGATGAGGTAGGAATAGCCACTGCCTCAGGATTAGTCTGCAGGTGGAGCAAGAGCCATCACCCTTGCCTCAAATTGCAGGCCAAAACTGTGTCAAAGATGCCTAGAGACAACATAGCCTTAAGCTATCAGCAGTGCCTGGAGCTAGAGAAAAGCCAAAGAACTACTTATATGCTATTCCCACTCACCCTCTTGCCTGTGAAACAGAATGGTCGTGGGGTGCTGGTATCAGGAAATAGCTGCTCTAGACGGGGCTCTCTATCTTCTCGAAGCCCATGGCACGAAGTGATTGTTAGTAGATCTACACGAAGTCCATCCAGAGAATAGCAAAGGAGCTCCCGGTGGTAATAGATGGTGTCCAGGGGGCTGCAGGGATAACCATCAGTAAGGCAGAAGTCCCTAAAGTCCTAGCAAAGAGTGGGCCTTGCCATCACTTCAGGATTTATAAAATCTGGTCCTTTATGCTAACCTTTCGAGCCTTATAGTTCCTCATTTTTAGAGGCTAAGGACTTGGGTGGGTCTGCACTGCCAGAATGTAGAGGACAGGACAGGGTGAACTTACTGTTTTGTCCTCAGTTTGTGGCTCCCTAGCATACATTACATGTGTAGACATAAAGAACTGCTCTCTGTGCAGGCAGATAAAAAAGGTGTGCTGAGCAACAGCATTGTTGGCTAAATTCTGGATAATTGATGGGAGCTAGGATAGTAAGAGGCATGAACTGGGCAGATGAAAAGAGTGGCGTGAAGGTGGACATATGTTGAGAACATGGCTACACAGCACAGAAATATATTTTTCAAGGGCCCCTAAAGTCCCATATCCTGTACAGAGAAAAGACAAAGGAAGTTGTGGTTCAGAGCTCTTAAGGCAGAATCCAGAGTAGCAGATGTGCTATATGATCCAGGATTGTGAGGCAAGAGAAAGAATGGGGATGGCACCTGGTATGGGTAGGGTGGTTCTCTGTAAAGCGCTGGTCTAGCTGGTGTAGCAAATCCTGGCAGTCACTGTAGGAGAAGGGGTAGCAGAAGGCAAAGAAGGTAGTGGCCCCACGGCCCTCCACAAAACGGTGTACAAAGGATAACACAAACTGTGTCTCTGTCATCTGAGGAGCAGAAGAGGAAGAGGGAAAGGCAATGTCACCAGTGTCATAACTAAGGACCTACTGGGGCAACCAGGAACTGACTTCAATCCTATCACCTTTGCCAACTTCCCTCCCTCTGACACTTTCCATGTGACAACCATATCCTTCTAAGCTTCCTGAGGCCGGGGCTCATCTTGGACTCTGGCTAACAATGAATGGAAAGTTAAAACCAAACCCTGGTGTCCCATCTGCCCCACACTATGTATCAAAGATAAACCCCTCCTTACTTTCCTCTCTACTTTTTGTATCCAAGTCTTTCTTTTCTTCCCAGGGAAAACTTACCTCGAAAGTGGGCCGGTCTCGAATGCGTTCCCAGCGTGGCCGGGTAGGCAATGTGCGCACAAAGGGGGCCATGCCCTGGGAATATAGCTTGCTTTGCTTGTTCATGTTCATAATGTTGATCTTGATGAGTTTTCCTGGAGCTCCTCCCCGGACACTGAAGTAGAACCATGACCTGAGGGCCAGAGTGGAATAGTGGACCATTATCTATGGGAGGGTTAGAGATAGGACCTGTGGGAGAGCTGGAGCAAGACAAATTGAGAAAGCGCTATTTAGCAAGGAGAGGAGGAGGAAGCAGAGGTCAAAAGAGGAAGAGTAGGTTACTGATATGAAAAAGCAAGTCAAAGGGCTTAGGTATGGGATTGGGGACCTGGATGTTCCCTCTCTTTTCCTCCCACCCTCCATTTCTTTCCTCATACCTGTTCCCATTCTCAAATTCCGTTTCCGCACAGTCTGGTCGGGTCCACACATTGAATTCATAGTCAGGGAAAGAGGCAATGCCACTGACAGGGGCTGATGCCCCACTTCCTACCCCTTCCCCATCACTAGACACAGATTCCACCTTCTCCACATGGGCTAGGTTCCCCGAATCAAAGCGTGAACTGAACAGCAATCCCCCACAGCGCAGCTCCATGGTGGAGCTGGGAAAGCATCCTCCTGCTCCACTCTGGCCCTGAGAGCTAGGGAAAAACGAGGGTAGGGATAAGAAAGAAAGGGAAGAAAAACAGAAACAAGTATTTGGACATCTGGATAATTGAGGGCTGTTCTTAGGGAGTGTCCCACAAAGCAAAAGGCTCTCTCCCCCACAGAAAACCAAGTGGCCTTCCTCCAAGTGCAGAGAAATCAGCACTTTGTCATTCATACTAAGGATCATAACTGACTTAGAGACTCTTTTATTACATCTTGGCTGTTCCCAAATCAAATACTCGGTAGCTTAACTATGTTGAGAAACACTAAACTGGAATAAACCTCTTTGCAGCTCTAAGGTTAGAGAATATAATCATAGAGGTCAGTTTTCCCAAGCCAAGATACACTCACAACTCATAGCCATCTTTAGAGATGGGCCATTATGGATCTCTGTTTCCTAGATTGGTTCTGCACTATCCCATACCAGGTAAAGAAGAGAACCAACTTCTAAGTTTAAATGGGTAGCTTCCTCTTTGTCCTCACAAGTACTGACTATTCTGTTGCTGCTCCCCCTAAGAGCCCTGGAAGGGCTTATTCTTCAATGTTTTGCCCTACTCTATGCCTACCAGAAAAGGGTAGACTTTGCCAAGCCAAAGTAAAATAAGCATATGCCACCTGTTCACCTAGCAACTGTGGCTGAATTCCAATTCGGGCATGGACCCCCTCCCAAGCCCTGAAAGCACTGGATCCCTGCAAAAGCTATCCTGGCACTTTTGGGTGAGCATTGGGTGTTCTCGGCACCCCTAAAAACGATGGGTTAGTAGAGTGCCACTCGGGGGGCTTCTCGACCCTGGACTCCAGGACCCTCCCACTGACCGGGCTTGCCTTGGGTGGGATGGGGTTGGACGACAGGGGAGGGTCCAGACAGACTCACACCAGAGGGGAGTAAGAAGGCAGGGCCTGGGTCAGAGGTGAGGCCACAGGAGCGGGGGTGGGGCTAGGGAAGCCGCGCTGAGGGGCAGAGCCGGGTGGCCTTCGAGGGGCTCAGGCCGAAGGGGCTGAGAAGGGGGCGGGGCCGGGGCTGGCGGGGCCCGCAGTCACGCAGAGCCCCTCACCTCTCTCCGGGCCGGTGGTCCCGCTCCCTGTCCCGCTAGCGAGGCGGCACCTTGGGCCCCGGCACCTGGGCCCTCCACCCTGGACCCAAACAAAACCCGAGCTCCGCGGTGCCGGGACCCCGCTCTGCCAGGAAACAAGAAGTCTCACGCCTATTGGCCGCGGCTGCAGCTGGCTACCCGCCCAGTAAGGCTCACTGCCATTGGTCAGCACGCTGGGTTCCTCGCACGTTAGTGGGTACCTGGGTGAGTGCCGTTTGGGGTCCCGGCAGAGAGGCCCACCCTGCCGGAGAGTTCTAGCAGCGGCTTCTCCCAAGACGGTTAACGGCTTGCCTGCCGGGAGGCAGAAAAGACAAAGTGATCGAGCGCGAACACTGGAAGAGACTCACCTGCCAAATAAGAGACCACAATGTGATGCTAATCATCGCTAAACGCGCTCCTACGTATATAATGACACGCGCGCCGTGGTTCGGAGGCATCTCCTTACCACTGTTAAAAGTTCTCTGTGAGAGGACAAAAAAATCTGAGTGGAGGATGCGGGCATCGATCCCGCTACCTCTCGCATGCTAAGCGAGCGCTCTACCATTTGAGCTAATCCCCCAGCTGCTGTTAGGCTTCTTCCCTTTGCCTTACAGGTTGTTTTGCGATGTCCAGGGACCAGGCGGTCAACAGTAATTTGTAATATTTATTTAGGAGAGAATACTATGAAGAAGATGTAAAAATTAAGACATAATAATATACCCAAGCAATAGCAATAAAAGCTAATTTTGAAGCACGTCGCTATACCTTTGCATCTAACGCATGAGAGCTTTCAGGTGCACGTACTACTCAGTTTATGTGTCTTACTAAATAGCATTAGCATGTAAAGCCACAGGCAGACTTCACACCTTTTCCCCAAGGGATAATTGGATTAAATTGAGACTAAAAATGTACGAAGTCCTTCGAGCCGGAATCGAACCAGCGACCTAAGGATTACCACAGCTTATCCACTACAGTCCTCCGCTCTACCAACTGAGCTATCGAAGGCTCCGCTGATAGGGGATCTGCCTACTGCCCTCTAATGTGTAGTGAGGCCGGATTGTCCCCCGAGTTGAGAAGCTTTTGGTAAATTTGACTCCCACTCCCTCGTAAGTAAAGGAGTGGTCAGAAACAATAGTCGAGCAGAGGAAGCTGGATATGGAAAAACGAGGAAAGGAAGTTGCTAAAAGACCAGTTACTGGCCCAGAACGTAGTAAACAAGGGACTTGCGCTTCCCAGACGTTTCCCTGCGTTTAACAAAACTGCGCCAGTCGGAGAGGCTTCCTTGAGCTGGAAAAGGCCCAGCAAGCCGCCCGCGCAGCGTTCCCCAGCGGCGCGGCGCGCACACCGCCTTTCCGACTGCAATGCGCGAACCTTGTTGCAAAGGGGATGGGTCGCTTTCGCTGTTTCTGCTCCAAATTTCCCTTCGGTTTCTCCAGGGGTGCCAGTAAAGTGCATAATTTCCTGACGTGAAGAACATTCTACTCTTCCCGATTAGTGCCAGGCAGACACAGACCACGCAGCGCTCGAGACGTCAGGGCAGCGCAGGATCCGGCAGGTGTCGGGTGATTCAGGGACCCGCCGACGTGGCCCCGAGGCTGGGGAGGTGAGACGGCAGCTACGCGCCGGGCATGAGGCCGCGGAGCACTGGTTTTCCTGCCCGCAGAAGAGCTTACAGCCCGCGAGGGTTCCTCCACCGCAGGCCTAGAGGGATGGCCTGCGGCCCAGGGGCGGGGGAGAGGGCGGGCGACCTTGCGGCCCCAGAGACCCACGCAGGGTCGAGGTCAGGGCGGCCCTACAGTGCCTGGCCCAGGCCACGGGTCTTCCTTGCGAGTTTTTGCACAGGTCCACTTGCCCTCAGGGAGTCATGGGTTCTCCAGGGCCAGAGGAGGGTCGTCTGTCTCGTCTGGACCCCCTTCCCTGCCAATGAGGATATGTGGATGTTTTAGATGGACTGACCTGGTGTCAGGTCCCCATCCCGCTCACAGCTTCACATCTCTGTTCCTGGGTCTGCATTGTCAGTCCAAAATCCTTTGCTCACCGCCGACTATCGGGTTTTGAAACAAAGAAACAAACCTAGACCTCAATCTTCTGGGAAGCCTTGCTTCGTAGTCTGGTGGTGCGGGAGTGCGGAGAGATCTGGCCTCGGTCTCCAGCTCTTGGCCAACTGGCAGTGCTACCTCGAGCCACCCTTACCTGGACAAATCCAGGTCGGGTGACGGTTTCGGCCCTTGCAGCTCCAACATTTTGTGGATTCTCTTGGGTTGAGCTTTAAATCTACAGCTATTTGCTAACACAGAGCACAGCGCGGCTTTCTCCCTTGTGGCCATCCTCAAAGCAAGAGGTTAACATCTTCCCATTGATTTCTTGGTACAATTTCACGCTGCTGGAATAAGTGCTGCCGTCGTGTCTGAGAGTTTAGTCTGGGGTAGTTTTCTTGGCACGGTATTTAGTATTGTAAGATATATTGTGTTCTCTCTCTCTGAAACAGAACATATTTTATTGTTTTATCTTTTTAAAATTGAGGTGAAATTCACGTAACACAACCCATTTTAAAGGGAACAAATCAATGATATTTAGTACAATGACAATGCACAAATATCAACTCTCTCTAGTTTAAAAACTTTTTCTATCATCCCACAAGAACACTCTGGACCCCATAAGAAATCACTCTCCGTCATCACTTTGCCTTATCCCCTGGCAACCACTAATCTGCTCTCTGTCCCTATGGATTTGCCTATTCTGAGATTTCTTATAAAAGAAATCATAAAATATGTGACCTTTTGTGTCTGCTTCCTTTCATTTAGCATAATGTTTTTGAGATTTATCCAAGTGGTATCATGTATTAATACTTTTTCCTTTTATATGGCTTAATAATATTCCATGTATGTCACTCTATGGTCCCACAAAAGACACTTAGACATCCACAGTATGTACAATATTCCATTGTAGTGTGGTGTACTACAATTATTTATTCATTCATCTATTGGTGAACATTTGAGCTGTTTCCACCTTTTGAAGGTGCTGTAAACATTCATGTACAAGTTTCTGCGTGAACATATGTTTCATTTCTCTTGGTTATATACCTAGGAGTGGAATTGCTGGGGTCAAATGGTAATTATATGCTTATTGAACTAAAGTATTTTGCGAAGTAGCTGCATCATTTTAAAACCGAGTAAGGTAAGAGAATTCCAATTTCTCCACATCCTTGCCAACATTTATTTTCCATTAAAAAAACTATAGCCACTATTTCAATGAACTGAACTCAATTAATTATAAGTATTATTATGTAATTTAAATTACCTTGAAATCACCATTTTTCCTTGTATGGACATCATTTATTAAAAATTAATCATTGATACATTCTTCTCAAAATAGCTAAAACATTTTTCCTTATAATGCAAGTATAGTCTTGGCGCCTGTGGCTCAGTGGGCTAGGGCACCAGCCATGTACACTTGAGCTGGCAGGTTCAAATCCAGCCCGGACCCACCAAACAATGATGGCTGCAACCAACAAATGGCTGGGCGTTGTGGCAGGCGCCTGTGGTCCCAGCTACTTGGGAGGCGGAGGCAGGAGACTCGCTTGAGCCCAGGAATTGGAGGTTGCTGTGAGCTGTGATGCCACAGCACTCTACCCAGGGTCACAGCTTGAGGCTCCGTCTCAAAAAAATAAAAAATGCAAGTATAAATTCCTTTTATGTTGACAGGTTCATTTAATCTCTAATTTGAATAGCCATTTTCCATCTTTTGGTTTCACCATAATTTATTGGAATAATCATTTTCTTTTGAACATTGAGTTTATATCCAAATTTTCACTATAAATATCAGTATGATAAATTTTTTTATATGTAAATCTTTGTATATATTTCCATTTCTCTAGAATATATTTTTGGAAATGGAATTACTTGGTCAAATAGTATGAACCTCTTAAAACTTTTGAAAAATATTGCCAGATTACTTCCCAGAAACAATATACTAATTTCTATCATAGCACTCACTGAGTATATTATCATTAGACTTTTTTTTTGTTAATATGATGGGCAAAAGTAAGTGGTATCTTATTTATCAATAGTGACTTTTTCCAGGTTTATTATTCATTTAAATTTATTTTGTGAATTGTGTCTTTTATTTATATTTTTATTGCTGTGTTTAATGCTTTTATTTCTGATTTATAATATTCCTTTAACATTAAGGATGTTTTCCTTACAGATTTGCTGCAAATATTTTTCTCTAGTTTTTTATATTTTTATTTTATGGAGCTTTTTGATATTTATGCATTTAAAAATGTTATATAGTGACACTTATTGTTTACTTCCTTTAAGATCTTTGCCCACTGGTATAAAATTTAGAAAACTCATCCCCACATGAAGATTAAATACTCACTTTTATTTTCTCCTTTCAAAAATAATTTTTTTTTTGAGACAGAGTTTCACTATGTCACCCTCGGTAGAGTGCTGTGGCATCACAGCTCACAGCAACCTCAAACTCCTAGGCTTAAGTGATTCTCTTGCCTCAGCCTTCCAAGCAGCTAGGACTATAGGCGCCCACCACAATGACCAGCTATTTTTTTTGGTTGTAGTTGTCATTGCTGTTTGGCAGGCCCGGACTGGTTCGAACCTACCAGCCCCTGGTGTATGTGGCCAGCGCCCTAGCTGCTGAGCTACAGGTGCCAAGCCTCCTTTCAAAATTTTTAACATTTAACTCTAATCTATTGGAAATTTATTTAGGTATGTGAAGTGAATTTAAAAAACTAACTCACTTGTACTCAATTTTGATCGCACATTGGAATCACTTGGAGAGCTTTATAAAATGCTAACATTTCAGTCCTAAGCCAGAGATTTCAATTTAATTTATTGATTAATTTAGGAACATAGCGTTGCTCTTTATTAAAAAATGTCTGATCTTAGTAGTTCTTAGTGTTTTATTCTTGTAAGTCAGACATACCTTTTAAGAGCCTTTAAAAATTTTTTTGTTATTGTTGTTGCTTTTGTGAATGGAATCTTTACCTCATTTTATTCTCCAACTGGTTATCACAGAATATGGGAATACTTCTGATTCCTAAATCTCATACTCACATATCCCACTAATTTATCACTGGCTTATTATTTCCAAAAGTTTTTTAAAAGAGTAACTAGGAATAAAACTCTTTTACCTGGCACTTGATTTTGTGTACTATTTTTCGTTGCCCCCCACCTTCCTTATTGCTTTGGCTAGAACAGCAATACTCAGAACCCCTTTATACTCTTTTTTTTTTTTTGAGACAGAGTCTCACTTGGTCGCCCTCAGTAGAGTGCCATGGTGTCTAAGCTCACACAACCTCAAACTCTTGGGTTCAAGTGATCCTCTTGCCTCAGCCTCCCAAGTAGCTGGGACTACAGCCACCTGCCACAATGCCTGGCTACTTTTTAGAGACAGGGTCTCACTCTGTACTCTTAAAAATTATTGAGGATCATAAAGAGCTTTGGTTTATGGGGATTATATCTATCAATATTTATATTAGAAATTAAAAGTGTGGCTCGGCACCTATGGCTCAAGAGGCTAAGGCACCAGACACATACACCTGAGCTGACGGTTTCGAATCCAGCCCGGGCCCGCCAAACAACAATGATGGCTGCAACCAAAAAATAGCCAAAAATAGAGAACAATTGAAAATATTATTTAATCAATCAATAGCAATGAAAACTCCATATTTTAAATAAACAATAAATACATGTTTATTTTCAGAAAAATCTTTGATAAAACTGGCATTATTTTACATTTTAACAAATCTCTTTACTGTCTGGCTTAATATTAATACCACTGTATACTTGTGTCTTCTGTATTAATCTCTTCTTATTTATTGCTTTGGTTGAGGTATAAAAAGAAAATACTTTTAGCCAGGAGTGGTAATGCACACCTGTAGTTCCAGCTATTTGGGAGGCTGAAGCAAGAGGATTATTCGAGCCCAGGAGTTTGGGGTTGCAGTGAGCTATGATGGCATCACTGCACTCTAGCTTAAGGAACAGAGTGAGATCCTGTCAAAAAAAAAAAGAAATAGAAAGAAAGGAAGGGAGGGAGGAGGAAGTAGGAAGGAAAGAAGGAAGGAGAAAGAAAAAGAAAATCTTGTTTGGCGGGTACGTAGTTGGAAAAGGAAAGAGTATTGTGGTAGACTTTTGAGATAATTGTGGACATTCCTTTGTTACCACATCAAAATTTCAATTTTCAACATCTTTTACATTAAAACACATTGGTCCATTCTGTACTTTTAATAGATCTTTTACTTACTCCTTATTTGCAACAGCATGCATTGGTCATTTGGAAAATATTGTTTGAGCTTTGCAGATCTTCTAAATGTTGACACATTTTATTATTTAGTATCAAAAAATCACATTAATGAATACTATCACTCATCTCATTAGAAAAGGCTTTAGTGTTAGGAAGCTTCCAAGCTATTAAAGGAAGGTACCAAAATTCTAATTTTATTTGAAAGTTTTTTTTTTTTTTTTGAGACAGCCTCAAGCTGTCATACTGGATAGAGTGCTGTGGCATCACAGCTCACAGCAACCTCCAATTCCTGGGCTCAAGCGAGTCTCCTGCCTCCGCCTCCCAAGTAGCTGGGACTACAGGCGCCCGCCACAACGCCCGGCCATTTTTTGGTTGCAGCTGTCATTG
>CAUYRH010161386.1:0-15014 GCA_963574655.1 Perodicticus potto
TTTATTTATTTATTTTTAATGAGACAGACTCTGTTGCCCAGGCTAGAGTGCTGTGGCCTCAGCCTAACTCACAGCAACCTCAAACTCATGGGTTCAAACAATCCTCCTGCCTCAGCCTCCTGAGCAGCTTGTTGTCTCCACATCCAAGAACATGGTATGCCTTTCATTTATTCAGATCTTTATTTGTTTTTCTCAGATCTTTGTGTTTTTCTGACACTGTATTTCATGTTTTCTTTCTATAGGTCCTGTGTCTTATTCCATTTATATCCTAATATTTCACTAGTTTTGAGGTTATTTTAGCTGCAATATTTTTTCCCGTTTTCACATTCAGTAGGGAAAGTTTTTGGACTTTATATTTATTTCAAATCCATTCCTATTACCAAATTGTTATTAACCGATACCTTTTTTTTTGAGACAGAGCCTCTAGCTGTCACCCTGGATCGAGTGCTGTGGCATCACAGCTCACAGCAACCTCCAATTCCTGGGCTCAAGCGAGTTTCTTGCCTCCACCTCCCAAGTAGCTGGGAATACAGGCGCCCGCCACATTGCCCAGCCATTTTTTGGTTGCAGCCGTCATTGTTGTTTGGCGGGCCTGGGCTGGATTTGAACCTGCCAGCTCAGGTGTACGTGGCTGGCGCCTTAGCCTGTTGAGCCACAGGCGCCGAGCCTAACCATTACCTTTTCAAAATTGGAGTCTCATTGCACTAATGTACACAGCTATGATTTAATAAAAAATAAAAATTTAAAAAAATAAAATAAAAAAGAAGTGGAGCTGTTTCATTTCTGCCTGCAGTGTGGCCTTAAGAGCAAGACCCCAGAGCCAGGATGCCAGGTCCAAATCTTCACTCTGCCGCTCCTTAGCTGTGAGTCCTTAGACAAGTTAACTAGCCTCTCTGCAAAACAGAGATAATAATACTGCCCATCTCCTGGAGTTGCTGTGAGGACTAAATGAGTTAACACGTGAGAGGTTCTTAGAACAAGGCTGAGCCCATGGTGGGCTCTCAAGCTCTCATCAGCCTATGACCACACTGGGCCCTTTGATGCTGAGGGGACAGAGGCTTCAGGTAGGGACCAAGAGGTAGGAAGAGGCAAACTGTGGTAGGAACAGAGTAGGGCCCATCCCTATAGGCTTGGTAAAGAGGGAGGGTTGAAATCTAATGGGCCAAGAGGAAATTCATATCTTTGGAGTAAAAGGTTGGCAAACAGACAAGGTGTCCTTCCTCTTAATCACCAGAGGCCAAGACACAGGTGCCTACCACCTGGGCAGCTTAGAAGTGGGGACCTTTTTCGAGGCTGGCATGTATAGTGGCACTGCTGTTATCCAATTATAGGCATGAAGAGCAGCTCCCACTGTCTTTGCACAGCTCCTCAATCATTGGGACAGGGATATTGATCTATTCCCAGCATCCCCTCAATAAACATCCCCACCCTGAGTCCTTGGCTTTGGAGAAAGACGGGGGCGGGGAGGGAGGTGGTGGCAGGCAGCCGTGCCCTGTGGCAGTAAATCTTCCCTGGAGGAGGAGACAGCTGCGCTCATCAGCCTGTGTGGATCAGCTCAGAAAGAACCCTTCCTCCCCCAGAAGATCCCTCGGCCACTTGGGAAAGGAATGGCTCACTGGGGAGCTTTGTTTGTGTACGTGGGGCTGTCAGACTGGGCAGGAGTGTCTGCTGACATGTTAGAGCAGCTGAGAAGAGAAGAGGACCTTCTGGAGGTGTGATGAAAATGTTTGCCTAAGGGGACTATTGTGATTCCCCAAGCTCCCCACACCCACTTGCTTTTCAGAGCTTGTTCCAAATGTTCATACGCACTTGAGACCACAACTTCATCTCCCAGAAACTGAGAGGGTAAGAGGGATTGTGTGTGTGTGTGTGCTTGTGTGTACACGCCTACATCAGTACTCCTTCTGCACCCATGCTTCTCTGCCCATTTCTGCCTTTATGTACACTAACCATCCCCACTCCCCTCCGCCATGCCCTTTGAACTCAGTCTCTCTCCATTAAGTCTTCCTCAATCATCCTCTTCAGCAAGTCTCAGGGTCTCCGAGAAAGACAAAGGGGGGTCTATATTTTGCCTTTCAAATGAGAATTTCTTCCTTAGAAATATTTTCCAGCAGTCTCTGGAGGTAATTGTAGGGACATGGGAATGGGAAGGGGGAGAACCTGCCGAGCTGCCTCCACCCAGAACTAGCATCCCAGGCATGCAGCCCCTGCCCCCCTAGCACATTTCCTTGCTATAGTCCCAGGGATACGGAAACAGGAGGTGTACTAAGTCACACCCCACATGGCAGCTTGAGTTTCTTGAGACTGAGATGAACTGGGAACTGACAGCCTGGATTTTGTCCTAGTTTCTCAACTGGAGATCACTGAGTGCTCCTAAACCCTGCTTTCCCGTCTCTGCCTGGGCAAACTACAGCAGTTCAGTAAACTCCTTGGCATACTGGGAGGCAGGGCCATTTATTATACCCACCCCTGTTATCTATTTTAATGGAGCAGACCAGTGACACAGAAAATGCTAAACATGAAAGACGATTCAAAAATGATTCAGGGGCGGCACCTGTGGCTCATCGAGTAGGGCGCCAGCCCCATATACCGAAGGTGGCGGGTGCAAACCCGGCCTCGGCCGACCTGCAAAACGGAAAAGAAAAAAAAATGATTCACTCTGGAATGCTTGCTTGCAATGGCCCCTACAGATTTACCTTGCTAAAAATCAGTGATTTTCAAGTGGTATGCCATGGCACATTGGTGTGCCGTGAGAGAATTTTAGGTACATTACAAAAACTTTTTAAGATCATTATTTAAATTATTTTCAAAAGAAGTTCAAAGCACAGTAAGTATATTCTTCTTCGTACGCTTTTTTTATCAACATAATTTAAGTGTGCCACAGAAGTATAACTTCAAGTGTGCTGTGAGATAAAAAGCATTGAAAAACACCAATGAAAAGGTCTAGCTTCCATCGCTGTTATAAAGAGCTTGCCTTCCTTGTAGAAAAGATGGCCAGGGCCAATGGGGAATCGGTCAAGGGATTCTATTTTTTCTGAAATAATGCATCTATGAATAAACAAATTGAGTATAAATGTCTTTTACACTGGGAGCCCAGTTTAAATTTGTCCTTGGGTTTGTGAGCAAAGGTACTGAAGTTTCTCTGGTCCACCAAATAAACAATGGCTTTTGAGGAAGGACAAAATGACTTACAACCAGAGCAAGGGAACAGCTTGCACTGGTCTTCCCAATGTCTACATTGTATTCTTTACAGTAGCAAAAAATAGACACAACCAAAATGTCCAAGCATATGGTATTAGTTAAACTAACATCTGTGTGATAGAATAGTAGGGAGTCGTGAAAACTATGTGCCAGAAGAAGGCTTAGTATCATGAGGAAAAGTTCACAACCTTGGATTAAAGGGAAAAATAAGATTATAAAGCAGTATGCGTAATTATAGCACTTTACAAGAAAAAAAATCACGTACTTTTCTTAACTGGCAAAATATGTATAAAATGTTAACGGTGTTATCTCTGGGTAATAATATGCTTGACTTTTATTTCTTTTTACAAATTGTCCCTATTTTTAAAATGTTCTCCCATGAACATATATTTTCCAAAGCCAAGGGGAAAATTCATTAGAAAATGTCTGAGGAACCCACAGTTGTTTCCTGTTTCTTATCCCACGTCTATTCCCCACTTTATTTAGGAGATTCAAATCCTCAGTGCTTCTCACAACAGATACTTGTGAAGCAAGAGGCACAGAGTAGCTGATGTCCTAAACGACATCCCTAAGGTAAGTGTCTCACCGGCAATAATAGCTTCCGAAAGGTTTCGTTTCCATCTGGCACTGGGAATTGTACCCAAACCATTGTTTTCCTAGTCCATAATGAGCATCTCCAAAGGATCCTGAGTAAGTTTCCAGGGGTTCACAGAAGACAATTCTAAACCTTGACAGCTGTTCAGTGGGTTTTCAAACATGAGGGTGATTCAGCCCTTCTCCTAGGCCTTTTCACAGTACCCTATTGGTCAGGGTTTGGAAAATCCGCTGTCGCGGAGAGAAAGAAAAGGGGCCGAGGAGAACAATGGCCCTTTTCCTTTCATGGAAGGATGATGAAGGGAATTGGAGAGAACAAAACTAAGGACTGAGACAATTCAGCTTTGTTTGTCCGGTTCACAGGACAGCGCTCTCCACAGAGTAGTGCTCGATGAGCGGACCAAGGGAGTAATAAATGAGTTCATTGAAGGAAGCAGTTGGGCCATGGCAAAATCTGCTGTGGAATAGATAGGCCTCCATACGTGCCACTGCTGTCTCAAAGTTTAAAGAACCCATCTAGCTTTCAGCTACTCCTCATCACCTCCTTCCTAGGCAGAATCAAGATGATGTCTCTTCTCACCATAAGGAAATGGCACTTCAACTGTTCCAGCTGTCCTGAAGTCACTCCCTCCATGGCAGATCTCACGAGCACACCCAGAAATCACAGGGGGGAGCACAGCTGTCCCCCTGGCCAACTGTTTCAGCAGGTCACCTTTGCTGCTCCAGGCATGCCACATTACCTAATTCTGGTACATAGTCAGATGGTGACTTTTCTTAGCCAGCCTGTCCTTAGAAAAGTCATTCCCCTGTTGTATTGGAAAATTCCTCTTGTGCCTGTCATGGCACACATCAGGAGACCAAGGTTTCCATTTTCTCAGAAGAAATTAACCAGCTACTGTCATTGAGACTAAGCGTGTTCCTGGAATTTTTCACTCATCCTTATAAAGCCATAGGCTTTAAGAGGCATTCCGAGGCAGGGACCCATGTTCTCCTCAAGCAGAGAAACAAACTGAGGCCGGGTGCTGTTCTTTGAGTCTGAAGAGTCCTACCCAGTGGGGCATGGTCAGCTCAGACCCACCACTGAAATTATTAGTGTTGGTGGACATGGACGATGGCAGAAGGGAGCATCTCCCCTGTACCGTGAGACTCCCATTACCCTACTCTTGATAAGACGTCTCAAAAAGAAGAGGAACACAGACGTAGGTTGACTGATGGAATCTATCAGTTGACTGATCCTATCTTTGCCAGGTCATAAGAAGGGGTGATGTTCACTTTTCACGTGATTGGCACAGAAACATAAAGAAGTATATTTCAGCAGCACAAACTGATCAGAGTAAACAAATGGTCCTCACTGGTTGAGCTGCTGGGATTTACCAGCTAAAGCAGGGAGACCCCCATAGTAGTCAGTCCAATTTTAAATCTAAATTCTCAAGCATAAGTAGCTTCTCAGGAAGGGAGACCTACTTATACACAAAGTGGTGGTATTGGCTTGGCGCCTGTGGCTCAACGGGCTAAGGCACCAGCCACATACACCGGAGCTGGCGGGTTCGAATCCAGCCCGGGCCCGCCAAACAACAATGACGCCTGCAACCAAAAAAATGGCCGGGCGTCGTGGCAGGTGCCTGTAGTCCCAGCTACTTGGGAGGCGGAGGCAAGAGACTCGCTTGAGCCCAGGAATTGGAGGTTGCTGTGAGCTGTGATGCCACGGCACTCTACCCAGAGTGACAGCTTGAGGCTCTGTCTCAAAAAAAAAAAAAAAAACAACAAAGTGGTGGTATCAGTAGGAAATCCATCGTCTTACCATTTATGATCAATGATGATGAAGTGCTCCTGCCTATTGGGATCAAGCAATACACTGTCAGGCAAAACACACCAACCCAAACCTCATTCATTCATTCGTGCATCCATTTAACAGTTATCTACTGAACACCTTGACCATCTGTGAACCAAAAACCATGCCGAAGACTTGAGGATTCAAAACTACGTCAGCTGTCTTTCTCCTGCAGAAACTTATGGCCCAGGAGGAGAGACACTCAGGGAAACTGAGAAGCTACCATAGGTTACATTATAGTTGAAGCCTAAATCAAGGTAGGAAGGACAGGCCACAGGGGCATGAAGAAGCATGCTGCTGACTCTGCCCACAGCTTCTGGGGGCACACAACAGGAAAGGAGATTTGTAGGTGGGGTTGGCAGTGAGTAGGCATTTTCCAGGAGATTGAGCTGGTTTTTCCTTATAGATATGGGTTTATTGCATTATTTGCACTCCAGAGAGAAGTACTCAGTGGATGATGACCTTTTGGAGAACACGCACAACAACATCCATCAGGAGCTCTGGCGGCACTCTTTGGTAGTGAGTCCAGAGGATTGGCCTCCAAAGCAAGTCTTAATCTTAAGCAGACAAACATCTTGAACCAGAGTCCCGAAGCTGGTGGCATGTTCATCCAGGGACTGCTCCTCCTCAGGAAAATGAAGGCCCAGCTCTGCATAAGCATGTAAGCAAAAGTGCCTGGTCACAGATCAGAGAGTGCCTGCAGCATGGCAGGCCCAAGGCTGCCATGAGTTTCAGTCCCTCGGTCTGCCTGTTGCCCCCTCAGCTTGCCTTATCTCGGCCCCTGTCCCCTGAGCATCTGATGAACTCAAGACTCAGCTCAAAGGCCATCTCCTCTAAGAAGACTTTCCAGCAGTCCAGAGCAGACAGACAGCCACTTCCTTGCCCCAGACCCACCCTTAGCATATTCATTTTGCCTGTGTGGGACATCACCACATTCATTACGTATCTGTCTCCCTGAGGCAGGAAGTGGGTCTTTCCCATCTCTGTAGCCCCAGTGCATTACTCCATGCCTGGTGAAACTTGTACTAAACAGGTTCAGGTTGCACTAGCACACACGGTTTACCCTGCAGCTTTTAACAGAGCAGGAAGAGATGACCATGTCAAAGTCCTCCTGATAAAACCATAGAGCATCTAATACTCCTGTTTCATATGCATTTAAGAAACTAAAGTGTGGAGAAGTCCAGAGGAGTGTAACAAGTGTTCCTCAGTCTGGGGTGAATCCCCCCAGGACTGTGTTGAGACCAAAATTCCTCAGAGTCCATGGGCCACCCCAAAACAAATGAAATTCAAAACAAGCTAGGGCTTCCCTGAACAGTTACACTGTGCCATGCTCCAACATGTTCTGGAAGGTTCTCCCGGACTGTGCCTCCAGAAGATATGGGTGGGGAGGAGCCCCACAGCCCCAGGGCCGTGTCAGGTTTCCCCTCGTCTATCAGCAGGCATGGAAGAACCTTTAAGAAATGGAGTATTATTATTTGTTTGTTTTTACAGTGACTCAGTTTGTAGTAACTGGGTTAAAGTCCACTTTGAGAAAGGAGAACAAAGGCCTCCTGTTAGAGCTGGAAGTTTGCCTCTTAAGATATCACTGAGAGGAACTGGGAAGAAAAAAAACCCAGCAGGGCAGAGGAAGCTGCAGGCCTTCAGGAACACAGCAGCACTCTGGAAAGGAAAACACGGCCAGCTTTCATCTCCTGCGCCCTATCTGAGCTGGCCGCTCCCTTTGCTGCTGCTTTATGGCTTACTGCAGCTCCGACCATCGGACAGACCAGTACCCTCTTCCCACACTCTCTGAACACAGCGGCACTGCCAGGAGTTGTGGCTGTGTTGGAAAATCTCCGCATCCAACCAGCCCCAGGCTGATGAGGGTAGTGCCCCATAGACTTACCATGTGCCAGATGCTATTCTAACATTCCTCACCAGGACTCACTTCATAAACAAGGAGGCTTCTAGCATCCTAATTCCCTGGCTGAGGAGAAGCCACACAAAGCAGGACTCTGGCCCTGCCCTGTCTAGGACACTCCTTGGTCTCAGTGAGAATAGAGGGGCTAGTAGTTTCCAAATGGGCTGAGACTAGATTTCCAGGTGGTACCAAAGTCAGCCCACCCTGACTCCAAGACCAGAGGACTTAGCCAGACTATCTTCAAATGAAAAAAGAAAGTCAGAGAAACACAAGAAAGTTTCTCTTCTCACAACCTTCCTTCAGATCAGCCCCATCTACCTTGAACTTGTACTTGTGTCCTCTGTCAGTCATCTCTGTAGAAACGTCATTCTCATTCATGGTCACCTAGATCGCAAGGTGGGTCTTACCATGAGTACTGCTCTGGTATTGGCTATCTTCACCTTAGTGTAAGAAGCTGGAATTCTCAGCTCTGAGGCTCTGAAAGAGAGATGGAGATTGGAAGGAAAAGACTGAAATTCCCTGAAAGTCTCAGGTCCTTCCTCCAGTCACGGCCACTTCACATCACCCTCTTTTTCCCCAAGGGTCCCCCAAAGATTAGGTCTTTCTTTGCAGGTCCCAGGCCATTGTCCTGCAGAGTGGATGGGCCTTTGGGGTCTCCCACTTAATCAACTCTAATCATTCTATTTCTTGAACAAGTTATATTTCTACTGACTTCTGACCAAACACCAGGGATCCTTCAACAGAAACCCCAAAATGCAAGTGTAACTCATCTAATCTATCCTCTGTTTCCTCATGGCATCCCTGTCCCACAGGATGCAGCAGGACAGGTGTGAGGGACAACCCACAGGAGGTGATGGCGAGAGCATTAGCAGCTGCTGTGCAGAGCTGGTCCTGTGGCTTTCTGTGCAGCTACTCCAGACCTCGGAGGGATGCTTTGCACTCACAAGCAACACCTCCACTAACAGTGAGCTGAAGGGAAGACTCCAAGGACTATCCAGTGCTCTTTGGGATGTTTCTCCCTTTCGGAGTCCTAGGGGGGCATGGGCCCCTTGTGGAGTCACTGAAAATTTAGTGTCTAATTAGACTCTGGCATTGGGCCAACATGCCAGTGGTCCCTGGAGTTTCCCAGGTCCACCCAAGTGGTATTAAACCCTGGACTGGGAATGTGTGCCGCTTAACTGATCTCATAGTTAATCCTCATTAGCTGAGAGCCTGAATATTGGCAGCTCACAGGGCTCAGCAGGTGTCAGCAGACCCAGTCCTGGGAAGCACAAAGTAACTTATTAATGGTCCTTTCATCTCTGCAGACCACTCCCGCTCTTGGAACTCTGGCATTCCTTTCCTTCCCTGGCCTGATAAAGCCCACAATCACTCCCAGAGGGGACCAAATCTTAGTGGGCTGCCCCTGATATTCTTTGCATTTTGAGAGCATTTCGCCTCTGAGCACATGGTTAGGTTCTGCACAGTCTGAAGCATAAGGACTGGCATTTTCCAGACTTTACAGCTCTAGAGAACTTCTTGCATGAAGGTACCCATGAAATGCAAACTAAGTGACTACATGCTTTCCTGAGTTTGAATTTTTTGTTATTGCTTGGTCCCAGCAATTGCTTATAGCAATGAAGTAAACAGAAGTGAGCTACTTAGGTCCCCATGTAGTCCAAGACTCACTCCCCGAGTCCCACACCTGGCCCCAGGATCCCTCTGGGATTATCCTGCAGGCTAGTCCCTGAAGCATCAGACCCTGTGGTTGGCTCATAGCCAAGCCTCACAGTAAGTGGTGGGGTCCTAGAAAGATATGGGTGATTTAGCAATGGCCTAGCAGTGGAAGGAGAGCCAGGCAGGACAGCCTCCACCAACCACTGGCTGACACTGAATCCCTGTTCAGTAGCGTCATTCATTTTCATCTCCTCCACAGTTTTCAGGCCTGTAAACATAATGATGTTATCAACTTTTCCCTAAAAGAGTCTGAGAGTGAATTAATGAATGTTTATTAAGGACTTGGAATTCTTTGGAGAAAGGCCTTTATAAATATAAGGCATGATTAAAAGATATCAGTTTGCTAACTCTCAGAGGAAGGACTTAATGGGATCAGGCCTGTATATCTTGATTACTGAGTTTCCTTCTTTATTCCAATATGCCCGGGGCTCCCATCACTCAGTTCTTCTGCCCTCCACATGGTTGTTACCTGTTTTTTCCTGTGCACATATTCAAAGGAGGGCTCCCACCAAGGCTGCCTTTCTGCTTGTGGACCCACTAACCTCCACCCCTGCTCACTGTCAAACCCAGTGACTATTTCCCATTTCTCATTTCCCTGACCTCTGGGACATAGCTCCTTGCCCTTGAAAGTCTCACTTTGTCGTCTCCTCAATCTCAACAGGTCATCATCAACCCTAACCAATCCTGGCTGCCCTGCTGCTCTTCACAATTCCCACAGGTCCAGGCCCCAGGCTTTCCCTCCCATGGCCACCCCCTCTTCAGAGGCCCTTAATGTCCCAAGTTGCTTGGTCCTTTTGAATACTTATCCCTGGGTAGGAGTGGCATGTGTATGTTCCTGAATTGCCCCAGAGACCTCTCTACACACCTTTGACCTCTGGCCATCCTCTTCCCAAACATGCCCTGGTTTCCTCCCCTTTCCTGTGGGCTAGCCCAGCTCTGTCCACTACATGGCCTGTGTTGCTTCTTGCCCATCTTCCCATCTGGTTTCCAGACCCAGCTTGTACTCCCCACCCTAGCAGGCCATCTGAGCTGATGGGAAATCAAACAACAGACATCCTCTCAGATACCCTGACAGACTCCCCTGCCTCAACAGACGCTCACTAGATACACATGTTTAGACACGCAGAGACATAGACACACACCCACATTCACGTGGACGTGCACCATCAATGACACTCAGAGAGACAGACACATGTACTCTCACGGGCATATACACACACGGACACACACAGAGGCTCAAGCATCCAGATACACACAGACACACAGACAGTGCATATGCACAGACACACACAGAGTCACACCTATGGGCACATAGACACATACGCGTAAACTCAGTGACACACAAGGCACACACATACACACACCCAGAGATGGTATTCACACAAACATAGACATACACAGAGCCATTCACACACCCCTCTTCATTGCCCCCCCTGACCGGCCAAACTGAGTTCTTCACCCCCTCTGAGTGGCATGTGTATGTGCTTGTGGGCCCACTAACCCCCACCCCTGCTCACTGTCAAACCCAATGACTTTTTCCCATTTCTCTTGACTCTCCTTCCTCCTGCCTTTCCCCCTTCCCGTCTGGGCAGCCAGGGTTTTCTAGAGAAACAGAATCAAAAGGGTATGTACCAGTATGTGGATGGATGGGTGGAGGGACAGGTGGGTTGACATGATTATGGAGGCGGCAGGTCTAGAATCTGCAGGGCCGGCAGGCAGGCTGGAGACTCAGGGAGAGTTGGTGTTGCAACCTAAGTTTGAGACAGTCTGGAGGCAGAATTCCCTCCTTCTCAGGAAACCTCAGTCTTTTCCCTTAAGGCCTTCAACTGATTGGATAAGGCCCACTCACATTAGGGAAATTAATCTGATTTACTAAAAAGTCCCTGTATCTTCACCATGAAATCTATGCAAGTGTTTGGCCAAAGATCTGCACTATGGTTGAGCTAAGTCAATGATCCGCCATACCATCCATCTGGTCTACCAGTATTTGTATAAATCTTCTCAAACGTCACTCTCACCACAATGCTTCCCTGCTCCAATGCCCTGCACATGGGAACACCCAACACATAGGGAGCAAAGGGCCCGTATTTGTTGAGTGAATGGAAAACAAGAAGCTTGTGGGATGGGCTACTCTTCTCTCCTCAACAAACCATTTGGAGGGTCCAATGCTGGAAGACGAGGATACTAACATCAAATCCTCTCCAGTGTGTTCTGGGTCTCCTACCTCTCATTTCTTAAGGCCAGGCCCACCCTTTGTATGCCTCCAATCCCCCACAGCCCCTAACAAGGTACCTTACATGGACAAGGCCCTCAATTATTTGTGGAATAATTAATTTTATTCTTTTTATTGATTTCTTATATCCAATTTATTTAAAATATTACAGGTTTTTGGGCCTTGCTTATGAAATTATGAACCTTGGCACTAAAATCTGTTTCCGTGGTTTTAGGGGGGGTTTATTTTTGAAAAGAGTCTCACTCAACACCTTGGGTAGAGTACAATGGCGTCATAGCTCACAACAACCTCAAACTCTTGGGCTTGAGCAATCCTCCCGCCTCAGTGTCTCCAGTAGCTGGGACTGTAGGCTACTGCAGGCCACCACAATGTCCAGGTAGCTTTTCTATTTTTAATAGAGACGGGGTCTCACTCTTGCTCAGGCTGGTCTTGAACTCCTGAGCTCAAGCAATCCAACCTCCTCAGCCTCCCAGAGTGCTCGGATTACAGGCGTGAGCCACCGTACCCAGCCATTCCATGTTATTTTTGAGATACAGATGTGAAGAGACATTTCCACAGAGGAAGGATATATGTGTACATACGTATATATGTCTCAGAATGTGGGCCACCATCTGTAGGGACAGGACTGTGGGTGGCTTCAATTTTACTTTTTATGTGCGCTTTCTGTGTCTTCTAAATTGTCCTCTGTGACCACATGTTACTTTGACAAAACACAGTACATGTATTTGTCTCACATCTTTTCATTTCTGAGTCTGAGGAGATTCAAGATCTGCTCTGAGCTCTTTCTCTGGGCGCTCAGTGGACCTCCTGGGTTTCCTTTGAAAATAGGGCAATCGGAGACTTCCTCATAAAAGCCTGTGAGGTCATAAAAGGGAAAATTAACGGCAAATAGTTGTTCTGTTTTAATTATGTCCAAGTGTCAGGTAACATGGAGCTTATAATGAAAGCATTTGGAGAGTTAATGATTACTGCTGTCGTCCCACCACTATTAGGAGGAGCCCGGGAACACCCGTCTTGCCTCAGGCCCCTCCTGCAGCCTGTTGGGCCCTGTCAGCCGGTCGGCGTGTTGTCAGGCTGCTCCTGTGCCAGACAAACAACACCCAGCCATGGTGGAAGTGACTGTTCCTTGAACTTTGCTTCAGCCCCCGCCTGCCAGGGTCTCCGGAGGGAAGTGTTCACCTCTAGCCCAAATGAAATGGAGCTTCAGAAAAACCACAGCAGAGGCCACAGCGGCCTCAGGCCCTGAACTTTGTATTTCTTAGACTGCCAGAGTCACTGGCTGCTGAGCGTCAGGTCACTCCCCCAAATGTGAAGGAGAAACGAAAGGACCTGAGGAGCAGACACCTCACGGCCCCAGGGTCTGTCCAGAAAGTCGTCTTTCACGGTGCAGCCGGGTGAGGGGGAGAGTAGCCGGAGGCCCCGGGCGAAGGTGGCATGAGCCCAGAACGAGGAGGCTAGGCCTACTCTGAGGCCGAAATTCCCAGAACCTCACCCCACAGAAGGCCAAGCTTGTGAAATCCCCTTCATTCTGGAAAGGATCCTACACCAATTGCTGGGGTTTCCAGTGTGATATGTGATAAGTGCAAGTGGTCTGAAAATATTCTGGAGAGTTTTCTGATTTGTACAATTAATTAGCAGTGGCCGCTGGGGCCTGTCTCACCTCCTTCAGTGTCTTGCCTGTGGCTGCACCAGCCAGGCATGGCCAGTATTTGTCCCTGATCGCCTCAACCCTCCAGCCAAGCTGCTGCTCCTGATGTGCCTGCAGAGGAAAACAGGGGCCAGATCCACATCCTCACAGGCTCGTGTGCCCTGCAGCCATTCCTCAGCCCTGCCTCTCAACAGCTGTGACCACAGAAAAGGCCCAGTGACAGTGCCATGGTCCCCAGCTGTCCTCTTTCCTCCAAGTCATGGTTGAAGAAATCTTAGTACTCACCAGCCCAGCCTCCACATTAACAAGCAGTGGACCCCTCTGGTTCAGGCCCCCTGAGGACAGGCAGAGCCTTCTCAGCTCTTCTGCACCTTTGTGTCCTGAGAGCCTAGCACCACTAGGGCTCCATATGGAGGTGGTTGGTCAGCAAGTGAAGGAATGGACGAGGGAACTGACTCCTGTGTTCTCCTCTTTCCTTCAGAGAGTGCCACTGTGCACAGATCACATTTCGCTCTGTCCCTTCAGCTTTTCAGTAGAATGAGCCCACTAGTGTTTATTCCAGCCACACAGAAGTGTTGACACCAAACCAGCAATGACCAGGGGCTCCTCAGATGCCCACTGGTGTGGCTGGCTGGGGGGACACGGCCCCTCTCTCTCAAGCATAGCAGCAGGGACTTACTAACACCAGCCTCTGTGTCCGTTTCCTGGGTCTGCTGTAACAACGTACCACGAACTTCTGGGAACTCTGAGGGAGAACTTGGGGTAGGCCTTCCTCCCGGCTCTGGTGGCTGGGGCAATCTCCGTGTTCTTGGCATGTAGACCCATCAATGCCTCCAGCCCACATGGCGTTCCTGCTGAGCGTCTCTCCTCTTCTGTAAGAATAGTAGTCATACGAGAGGGAAGGTCCCCCTACTCTAATATCTTAACCAATTGCTTCTACAGTGACCCTATTTCCAAATAAAGTTGCATTCTGAGGTTCTAGAAAGGACACAAATTTGGGGTAAGGGGACACTGCCCAACACAGTGCAAGTGTCCACCTCCTCCTGACCTCGCTGCCCTCTCCTTAGCTGGGGGTATGGGCTTCCAAAATGCAGTCTCATTTGTCCACCAGTCAAAGCTGCAGTTGGCAGTCAGAGAACAGAGTTTAGCTGGCTGTGCCACTCCGTGGACATGGACACTCTGGGGAACCCTGAACTCTGAAGTCAGAGTACCCAGCCCAAGCTGCATGTTGGAATCACCGGGAGCTTTTAAGACACATCGTGCCCCAACCACACCTTGGCATGGGTGTGTTTTTTGTTTTTTTTTAATTGTTGGGGATTCATTGAGGGTACAAGAAACCAGGTTACACTGATTGCATGTGTTAGGTAAAGTCCCTTTTACAATCGTGTTTTGCCCCCAAAAGGTGTGGCGCACACCAAGACCCCACCCTCCTCGCTCCTTCCCTCTCTCTGCTCTTCCTTTCCCCACTCCTCCCTCATTCATTCTCTTCTTTCCCCTTCCCCCACTCCCACCGTGTCATTAATTGTCATTAATTGTCCTCATATCAAACTTGAGTACATGGGATTCATGCTTCTCCAAACTTGTGATGCTTTACTAAGAATAATGTGTTCCACTTCCATCCAGGTTAATACAAAGGCTGTAAAGTCTCCATTTTTTTAATAGCTGAATAGTATTCCATAGTGTACATATACCACAGCTTGTTCATCCATTCCTGGGTTGGTGGGCATTTAGGCTGTTTCCACATTTTGGTGATTGTAAATTGAGCTGCAATAAACAGGCTAGTGCAAGTGTCCTTATGATAAAAGGATTTTTTTCCTTCTGGGTAGATGCCCAGTAATGGGATTGCAGGATCAAATGGGAGGTCTAGCTTGAGTTCTTTGAGAGTTCTCCA
>CAUYRH010161387.1:0-60142 GCA_963574655.1 Perodicticus potto
ATGTTCTCACATAGTAATGAGAAAGTCTCTTGAATGTTATCGCAATCAGGTTGATGAAAATATCTCCGATTGTATCTGAAGCCCGCACACTGTACCCCATGATTGAATTATTGTACACAGCGATGATTCAATAAAAATAAATAAATAAATAAATAAATAGCAGGTAATATATTAAATATTAAAAAAAAAAATGAGAGTGTATTCTGCACAAAGGGAACAGGATAGGACAGGAATGACTTTGTATGTTTAAGGAAGGGCATGATAGCCGGAGCCCAGTGAGAGTGAGATAAGCCAGAAAGGTAAAAAAAGAGAGATCACAAATGGCCACATAGGTCACAGTGAAGGAAGATACTGTGTTGCCCAGGCTGGGGTAACGTGGAATGATCACAGTTCACCACAGCCTCAAACTCCTGAGTTCAAGAAGTCTTCCCACTGAGTAGTTGGGATTATAGGTATGTGCCACCATTATGCCCGCCTAAGGTTTTTAATTTTTAATTTTGTAGAGATGGCGTCCTGTCATTACTCAGACAGGTCTTGAATTTCTGGGGTCAAAAAAAAAAAAAAAGAATTTCTGGGGTTAAGCAATCCTCACTTCTCACTCACCAAGTGCTGAGATTATAGGTGTTAGCTACCGTGGCTGGCTGAAGGGCTTTAAATAGGGGAGTGATAGTGTCTGATTTATGCTTTAAACCGATTGCTCTAGCTCAGTGGTTCTCAACCTTCCTAGTGCTGTGGCCCTTTAATACAGTTCCTCATGTTGTGGTGACCTCCAACCATAAAATGATTTTCGTTGCTACTTCATAACTGTAATTTTGCTGCTGTTATGAACTGTAATGTAAATATCTGATATGCCGGGAGACCCCCAAAGGGGTCGTGACCCACAGGTTGAGAACCGCCGCTCTAGCTGTTCTGAGGAGAATGCACGGTAGTAAGCAGGGAGACCAGCTCACACTATCGCAGTAAGACTAAGTGAAAAATGATGGTGGCTTGAACTCTAGGGTGGCAGGAGTAGAGATGGAGAGAAACAGAAAGACTTAGAGTATGTTTTGGAGGTGAAGTCAAGAGGACTTGCTTACAGGATTTGAAACTGGATCTCTGCGTGGTCTGGGAATCTGCATTTAAACAAACATCCCTAGTAATTCTTAGGTATTCCTGAGTTTGAGAACCATCAACCTAAATGACTGAACATTGTTTTGACCCAGAGAAGACTCAGATGGGCACGAGCAACGTTAAGTATCTGCAGTGCTACCATGTGGAAGAGAGCACAGAGTGGAACGCTCAGTTTGATAAATTTGGGTCAGTAGGAGGAAGAACATTCTAATAGAAAGTTAGGTTAAGATGGAAGTAGTGAATTTGCTACATTAGAACTTTGCAACCAAAGGCTAAAGGACCATTGGTGAGAAATGTTATAAGGCAGATGAAAGTATGGTATAGTATCTGTGATAATTCAGTGACTTTTGCATTTTAAAAGCATAAGAACCATTTTTCCAAGGCAAATGAAATTTTATAAACACTCAACATATAAAACAAGTAAAAGTTAAGTGGCTCTGACTGAATTAGAGGTGAAGGGTTATTTACTGTCTACTCTCAGCACTACTTCAGTGACGTCTATAGAAATCTGTTGTTCTAGGGAATACAGTTTAGAAAACCCTGGGCTATGTTTAATTTTAAGGTAACTTCTAATTTTGAAATGCTATTATTCTGCAAGGTGGCATCAAGTACAAAATAGAAACTCTATAGACAAATAATATCAATGTCAAGTTAAAAAAAGCAGACAAAATTTCAACTAAGTAGAAGATAGGATTAATGATCACATTAAAGTTAAAGCCTTTACCATAAAATCAAATTTCTTAAAAACTCTTTATTTAAAAAAAACTTGAAGAATGTGGTGGTCTCAGCACAGGGAGGGAGATTATAAAGTAGAGCAAGTTCCCTTCACTTTCTCCCCAGTATGTTTCTACAAATGAAACACCACAGCACTGAGAAGCTCCTCACTGAGTTTTTATTTTGTTCATTGTGCTGGTGTGTGATTTTTCCTTCTCCTTCTGACGTGTAATTAGGATATAGGCCTTAAGGGAGAGATGTCCTGGTGGATACTGAAGGCTAAAACAACTCTTATTAGCCAACACATGGGTAAAGACCTCTCTTATCAGAGAAAGAGATTAAAAGCAATGTCTAGTAAGAGGCTGATGCAAGGCTGACTTGAAGCTTTGAAGCTTCTGGAGTCATGGGAGGTTATCTCTAAAATTGGTTAAGTCAGGATACAGTAAGGCTATTGAAACCTGAGAAAAAAGCATAGTAAATAAGACTGGTGAGAACACACTTACACATGTACATTCCTTAAAATATAATTCTAAATTTTTGAAAACACAATTAATAACTACTAAATATACATAGTGTTAAGTACAGTTATTATTACACAAACATAAATGATCAGAAGAATTACCATAGTCAGTTCTTAGGAGCAACCAGGATTTTAAACCAAATGCCACAATTTACTTGGTAGAAACATATGCTAATTTTAGCCATAATACTTGAAAGAGATAAACCCTTTGCAGTGATATCCTGCCAAACCCAAACTTAAAAACTGAAGATCAGGATCAAACACTGTTAGATGAGGAACAATGATTTCAAGTTATTGTTTTACAAGCTTTATAGCACCACCTGTGTTTTGGAACTTGAGTGAAAGCAAAACATATCTGACTACCAGTTCTCACCTGTACCTCCGTATTTGTCTGCCATGTTAATATCAATGTCAGATTTTAAACTCAGCATAATCCGAAGGACATCATCACTGCCTTTCCCAGCTGCCCACATAAAGGATGTTCTTCCTTCAAGGTCTGGATCATCTTTCACTGAAGGATGTTTTAAAAATACTTTAACTGTTTCCTGTAAGAAAACTTGATTTAAAAAATTGAGACAAAAGAGTAACATTTTCTCTGGTAACAAAGACAGAGCCTTGCTCTGTTGCCCCAGGCTAGAGTGCTATGGACTCAGCGCAGCTCACAGCAACCCCAAACTTCTGAGCTCAAGCAATCCTCCTGCCTCAGCCTCCTGAGTAGCTGGGACTATAGGAGCACACCACCATGCCCAGGTAATTTTTCTATTTTTATTAGAGATGGGGTCTTGCTCTTGCTTAGGCTGGTCTTGAACTCCTGAGTTCAAGGCATCCTCTTGCCTTGGCCTTCTAGAATGCTAGGATTACAGGGTGTGAGCCACCTTGTGCTGCCACAAAGCCACTATTTTATTTGACATCCACTAAAAAGCAAAGTATTTTTTTCTCCCTGCTTTTGAGTCAAATAAAATTATTTGTTGTGAATGATAAAAACTATAATTTCCATAGAAAATAACAATCCTCTGCCCTTATACAGGGTTGACATAAAGTTCACATGCAATTTAAAGTTACAACTATTGGGTGACACCTGTGGCTCAAAGGAGTAGGGTGCCAACCCCATATACTGGAGGTGGTGGGTTTAAACCCAGTCCCGGCCAAAAAACTGCAAAAAAATCATAATAATGATAAAGTTACAACTATTTTAGTTTCTATAACACTTCAAAAATGTAACCTAACTCCCCTATTAAACATCTTTAAAATTGAAAATGATTATCTTCAATCAAGGTTGAAAACTCTGCAGGTCACCATTAGGGAGATGAAGACTCAGAAGTATTCAGTGTTTCACTTATTTATTAATGACCAAAATTAAAGTATACTTTTTCTTAGGCATTTTACATGCAGAGACTCATATATTATGGCACATCTCCAGAGAAAGTTTTTTTTTTTTTTTTTTTTTGAGGAAGTCTCACTATGTTGCCCTTAATAGGGCAACTATGTTGCTGTGGCATAACAGCAACCTCAAACTCTTGGACTCAAGTGATCCTCTTGCCTCAGCCTCCTGAGTAGCTGGTACTACAGACGCCCGCCACAACGCCTGGCTAGTTTTTCTGTTGCAGTTGTCATTGTTGTTCAGCTGGCCAGGGCCGGGTTTGAACCTGCCAGCCTTGGGGCGTGTGGCTGGAGCTGTAACCACTGTGCTATAGCCACCAAGTCCAGAGAAAGATTTTAAAAATGGTTAATGCATTTATTGCATATTGACTGCTGGTCACTGAGAAATGTAGTATTTGAATTGTTTAAACAAGTATTTGTTCAGCGATTCCTATATTCAAGCTCCTACTTTTATGGAATCACATACAATTTAGGACCTTTGACAATTTTATTTGGGATTAATATTTCAGCACTTTAAACTGCCTCTTTCATCAGATCTCAGATTCATACAAACTTTTAGGAAGATCACAGAAACCTCTGCTTGAATGGAGGTACAAGAGTTTTAAGTATGTTGACTCTCAGTTTTTTACAACAAGAAGAATTCAAGGGCTCATCTGATTCAGTCCCTCATCTTACAGATGAAGAAATTTAGGTTCTATATTGGTGGCAGATAAAGGAACAGACCTCAGGACTAAATCACAGAACCCTCTTCCACATAGTCTTAAGACTATTTGTTTGGTTGCTGAGGTATACAGTTTAGTGTTCCTAAGGTCTCACGCATATGCTTCTTTGGTATATTTGAATAAAGAACTAAATTTTAAAAGTTCATTTTAAAAAATTTTTTCAACTAATTCATAAACATTTCTTTGTTGAGTATGTTTCTTCTTAATGATGAATGTTTGCAGGATTTATTTTTTTTGTGTGCGTATGCTTCAAACAGAGTTATAACCTCTTGTTAGAAAATTTTCATAATTATTAAAATCAACTCTAGAATTGGCTTGTTATCCAAAGAAAATATTTATTTGAATAAACATCCATAACATTGTACCATTCTTTCTTACTTCCCTTAGCATAATTATTTTATTATTGGTATCTGTGTACATATTAAATTTGGAGTCTAGGACTTGGTTCAAGGTCATGGACAAGTCATTTAATCTTTTGGAACACTGGTTATTTTTTTAACTCTATAAACATGGGATAACATGACTTAAAGTCTTGTGTTGAATTATGGATTGGGTTCTGATTTCTGTAGATTGACTAGACTAGGTCAATTGAATTTCTTATCTATTTGTGACAAGAAAGAGATTTTCCCCAAAATACTACTCAGTATTTTTCTGAAATGTTGGGAGACAATAGAAGATAATGGTTTGCCAAGCCACTAGGTGATAAATTGAATACATTTTTAGGAATGCCAAGAAGGACAGATGATAGCTATACTTGTTCTGAATACCAGAGTATGAGAGTGTGAAAATAAGATATTTTAGCAATCTGAGTATTCAATAGAGCATTTGGAGAGGTCAGGGAGATGAAATTATACTGCGCTGATGATATTATTATAATTTAACGAAACCCAGGGTTTCTCTGTGCACACCCACGTAGATGGCAGCAGAATCTGCGTTAGCGTGTGCCTCGCTGGATGGATCTCGGGATCTTGGTGGCCCCTCGCACTCAGGAAGCTGATGTAGCCTAGACGCTACCATGGTGCTACGTGGATTGAGGACATAACTGATGAGAAAGAGCTTTGTAAACTATAAAGGGCTGTGAAGAAAGAACTATTAATATTCAGTATTTTTTGGAAATAATAATTCATTTCTGCATTCTCACATGTAGAATAATAATACACATAATTATTGGCGCCAGTAATAATAAGAACACATTCTGTTTCTTGAGTACCTGTTCTATGCCAAGGTGTATGGCAGGCACTTGTCAAATTTTTCTCTTATCTTTACAATAATCCTAAAAGAAAAGGTATAATTATCCTCATTTTACATATGAAGAAACTAAGACTGAGGTTATGAAACTTGTGTAAGGTCATACAGCTTAGCAAATTGTATAGACAGGATTCTAGCCAAGCTTCTTGCTGAACACTGAGATGTCCTTTGTGCTATAAAAGTAACAAAAAGATGAAGTACTGTTACAACAAAATAAAATGTTACCCTGAACATTAAAAGCTGTATAAAACTCCATAAATGACTAACAACTTTACAAAAACTCAGATTATTACTTATATCACAGAGCTAACAGCACGAACAACTGGTAAACCATAACTGCTATACAAATACAAGCAAAGGAGCGTATGTGAAGCCGGTGAAATCTGAATAAGGTGAGTGGATTTTACCAATGTTAATTTTCTGTTTATGATATTGCACCAGATGTTACCATTCAGGTAAACTAGATGAAGGGTACATGGGATCTTACTGTTTCTAACAACTTCATATTAATGAAGAATTAATATTCTTTACTATTTCTTACAACTTCATATTAATCCATAATTATATCAAAAAAAAAAACACAAGAAAAAGGGGAACTGCCTATTTCACTTACAGCGAAGTTACTCTGAGCTGCGTAGTGCAAGGGCGTTGCCCCTTGGCTGTCAGATGGGATAGTTCCAGACTTATTTCTTTCTAAAAGGAGATGGACAATCTGTGCATGGCCTGAAAAAGACACACACACAAAGGTAGTTATCATATACAAGTAAGTTCATTAATTTATAATCTACTGCAATGAAAGAAAAAAAATCACTAGCGTAATGCAGCATTCAAAATGGTTTCTGAACCTCAACCCTCACTCAACACAGCCTCTTCTAGCTTTTTACTAACATAATAATAAAGGGTAGAACAAAGGTGAAAACTTAAAACACTAAAAATTTTAGTGTTTTAATCAGAAAGGAAATGACATTAATTATAATTGTTAGATGGAGAAAAAACTATAATATGTTAGGTATCCCCTCACTGCATTTCCTGGCTTTGCTTTACAAAACTGCCTGTGACAAAGGAGGGAAGGTGCTCCAGAGCTCGGCCCTCTTTGCCGACCCTGTCCCTGGTCTGGACTCAAGTTTCCATTGTTCAAATGACCAGAACTGTGTGGCTGTTCTCTTATACAGTACGACACCTTTTCTCTCTGAGGCTTTATCTCCATCCCCTCTAATCTCCCTCTTTTACCATCTAGGCAATGATTTCAAATTCCAGAAAACAAGTGAGCAAGGTAGTGGTGAGGACTTCTCTGCAGTGCATTCTGGAGGATGTGGTCTCCACGGTAAGGAAATGTAGAAAAAAATCAAAGAATGAGCAAATCTGGTAACGGTCCATGTAGGAAACCTGAAATGCTGTACACTCTATAGCTTCAGTATATTGGAGAAGCCGGCAATGGAGAAGAGAAGTCATATTAGGAGAGCCCAGCTGCACCGCCCTGGAGATAAGCCGAGAGAGTGATTTGAGTGGGGGCTGTGCTCATCTACCCGCTTTCTCCATGGTTTAAGATGGAACTCTCTATAACTCAAATGTAGGATGAAAGACAATCTATGCCACACAGGTAAGGTAAACGTATTTCACCTTGTTTGAGGAATAAAGAGAAAAATTCAGTAAAGACTGTACGGAGACATGCTCTAGGACAGGGAAAAGGAATACCAAAGGGAAGAAAAAGAGCATACCTCTGAAAATGATTTAGAGAACAATCCAGAGGAAAATGTCAGGAAACTGTCTGGCATCCTTAGCTTAGTGCAAAAGGAGATGGCTTCTATGAACCAGAGACAGAACAGCCTAAGAAAAAAACAGACTGAAATGAAAAGGTAGTGGAAGGGAATAAAAAGGAAATGAGATGAGATAAAAAGAAATATGAATAGGAGAGGGAAATAAAAATGCAATTTAAAAGATAATCTATATAGGAAGTAGAAAGAGACCGAACTTAAAGAACCAAAGTCGATTTGGTGATGTGGAGACAGCATTGACAAATATGTCCAGAACCCAGAGGAAAAGGAAAAAGGAATGAAACTACATATTGCAATGAAGTCTAAATAATAATTATGAATCTGACTATAAAACTGAACACAAATATTAAAATCACTTTCAAAATAGACAAAATTAAAAAACTAAAATCAAGATTATAAATAACTTGGGGGGAGACATCAGATTATATTAATGAATACTGAACGAGTGATGAGTGCAAATGTGTTAAATCCTTTATCTTACATAGGTGGGAATAAATAGTTGCTGTTTTGCCCTTGGCGGTGACTGAGGCTTAAAAAATTTTTAATAAATTTAAAAGTAACCAGCTTGGTGCCTGTAGCACAGTGGGCACGGCACTAGACACACACACCAAGGCTGGCGGGTTAGAGCCTGGCTTGGACCTACTGAAACAACAATGACAACTGCAATAAAAAACAGCCAGGTGTTGTGGCAGGCATCTGTAGTCCCAGCTACTTGGGAGGCTGAGGCAAGAGAATCGCTTGAGCCCAAGAATTTGAGGTTGCTGTGAGCTGTGATGTCACCACACTCTACCAAGGGCAACATAGTGAGACTCTGTCTCAAAAAAAAAAAAAAAATTAAAAGTAACCACCAATAGAACATAAAAACCCTCCTAAAAATATCAGGCAATTCAAAACTAAGTAATAACAAACTTATTCCATATGCCAAAAAAGAAAACAGGGAGAAAACCAAAACAATTAAGAAGAAACTTGAAAACACTAATCAAAGAGAACAGAATAGCAAAAACAAACAAACCAAAGACCGAATTATTCAGCTTATAAAAATGACTATTAATGGATTAAACTCCTTTGCTAAAGTGGAAAGACTACTCAGATTGCCCCACCACCACAAAATCTGACACACACATAAGATACACATATACGCTCTCTCATCTAAAATAGTGATCCCGAAAATGCATATCAGGAAAATACAAAGAAAAAAAATCACTGCATTAGCACAAACATAAAATTAAAGCCCTCCTCCCTCAAAATAAAGACTTGAATGTGAAAAGAGGATAGCGTTTCGTTTACATGTCATCAGTCAAAGTGCATTACTTTTATAACAAATCTTAAAAATTAGAACATGACGTCGAAGCCAGGTATGGTGACTCACACCTATCACCCTAGCACTCTGGGAGGCTGAGGCAGGAGGATTGCTTGACCTCAGGAGTTCAAAAGCAGCCCAAACACAAAAGAGATACCTGTTTCTACCAAAAATAGAAAAAATTAGCCAGGCATGGTGGTGTGCTCTTATAGTCCCAGCTACCTAGGAGGCTCAGGCAGGAGGATCCTTTGAGCTCAGGAGTTTGAGGCTGCAGTGAGCCATGATGCCACCACTGCACTCTACCCAGACAGAGTGAGACCCTATCTCAAAAGAATCAAAACTTTAAAACAAAACATGATGTTGAAATTAAAACTAACACTTAATAGAATAAATTTATGTGACTAGAATTTAATTGAGTTTATAAAATAATATAACATACCAATTAAAAAATGGAAATAATTAAATAGGAGGTGGGAGCCAACAGGGGAAGAGAAAGCACAGAAACGTTCCCGCAGCCACACAGGTCCTTCTACTGCTGACCCTTCGTGTCACATACAACTCACCGAGTAAAGCTGCCCAGTGAAGTGGGGTTCGAAACAAGTTATCATAAGATGTAATATTGCAGCTTTCATACGAGGTTAAGACGTCCACCACTGTCACATTCCCGTCAGCAACTGCGAAGTGGAGAGGGGTCCGCCCTTCGTAGTCTTGCCAGTTCAGTAAAGACTCTGTCGGAGCAGCATCCTGTTTTTAAGGAACCGGAGACTTCAGACACACATGGAATCCTTAATGAAGTACATTTGGCTAAGTATCAGCTGAGCGACTTTCTAAACAAAACATCTACATCCCTCACAGCACAAGTGATAAATCCAGGGAAAAGTGTATAGTCTAAATCTTTAAAAAATTTCTTTTTATATTTAATTGTAAATAGTACAGAAAATAATATAATAACCACCACATGCTATCTAAAGGTATCAACATTTTGCCTAAATGCTTCTGTTTCCGTTATGGATTCAGCTAAAGCTGTATGTTTTGTACTTCTGTATGTATGTACCTATAAAGAATACATAAATTTCATATATGTGTTTTTAATATTTACAGTTTGCCAACACACATGTATGTCCTTTGGCAGCTTTTTCTTTTAACCCTATACTTTGGGTATCTATGTTGTTACTAGTTTTGTTGTTGAAGTGTGTTAATAAATGATAATTTATTTTTTGAATTTCCTGCAGAACGAGATTGAGGTTAGTGCCACTTTTTTCACTATTACATTCCCTACATGCCCCTGGGAGCACACATGTGAGTGTTTTCTCCAGGCTGGATACCCAGAATTGGTGCAGCTGGGGTTGAAGGAGAGCTGCATCTTCAAGATGTTGCCGCACTGCTCTCTAAAGGGTTTTCCAATTAACACACCCATGACAACGTGTGAAAGTTTTTACTTTCCCACATGCTGGCACAAATTAATCACTTGGTGTTATCAAGCTTAACACAATTTTTTTTCCTTTATGGGTGTGAAAGACATTTTATTGCTGTTTTAACTTGTAGTTCTTTTATGAATGGGGTTGATTTTTCTTTTTTTTTTTTTTTGAGACAGAGTTTCACTATGTCGCCCTCGGTAGAGTACCGTGGAATCACAGCTCACAGCAACCTCAAACTCTTGGGTGTAAGTGATTCTCTTGCCTCAGCCTCCCAAGTACTTGGGACTACAGGAACCTGCCACAACACCCGGCTATTTTTTTGTTGCAGTTGTCTTTGTTGTTTTAGCTGGCCAAGGCTGGGTTCAAGCCTGCCAGCCTCGGTGTATGTGGCTGGCGCTGTAACCACTGTGCTATGGGTGCCGAGCCAGAGAGTTTTTTTACTCATCTGCTTATTGCCAATTTAGTTTTATTTTTCTGTAAGTTGACAATTCACAACATTTATTCTCTTTTCTATTGGATCTTTATAGCAGACATTGTGATGTACTTTTTAGGTTCGTCCTTTAAGAAAAGAGGATTTATTTCCTCATTTGTTGGGAGTGCAACCCGCAGACAACCCTCCACTGTCAGCCTTTTGGAATTGTTTCAGCTAAAAAGCTACCTCATCCAAGCGCATGTCCCTTCCCAGGTTATGTCACACCAGAGCCAACGCCTCTTGCTCAAATTGAGAACTCTCTAAAGGGCTACAATAGATTTAGGGCTGCCTGTGTAGTCAGTCTATTTTACTTAAAAAGTACAAAATATATCATAAATACTCCAAAAAAGTAGAATATTACTAGGATGATATTTTAGGCCCTTGAGTCTCCCAAAGAGTAAGAAGTGTTTGCAAGGAAAAAATAAAGCCAAATCTGTGAAGAAATATGATTTTATTAGTTAGAATTATCCCCCTAGGACTTCAGATATTAAAATTAATACACAAAGAATATAAAATAACTACATATAAAATATGCAAGAAAATAAAAAATGGAATAAAAGTTGAGCAAGGAGGAAAAGCTATCAAAATGATCAGGCAGATATCAAAAAGAACCAAATAGACAGTGAAAAATATAGTAACTAGGATTAAAGACTCAATAGATTGGACTCAGCTAAAGAAAGATTCAGTAAACTGGAAGACCTGAGTAACTACCCAGAATGTAGCAGAGACAAGGAGATAAGAATATAAAACAGAAGTTTTATATGAAGATCATATAATGATCAAATGGAAGATAAAATGAAAAAGTCAAAATATATACAATTGGGGATCCTAAAGATAAGATTAGAAACAATGAGAACAAGGCAAAATTTAAAGATAGTAGCTACATATTTTCCAGAACTGAGATACAATAATTAGAATGTACACCAAACAAGATGTTTTTTAAAGGCCATTACCTAGCCACACTGTAGTAAAACTGTAGAATATCAGACAAAGAAAAAAATGTAAAAATAGCCTGAAAGAAAAAGTAGATCATCTATAGGAGAATGACATTTAGACTAGTAACAGACTCCTCAAAAGCAATAGTAAAAGGCGGAAAGTAGAAAAATAATATCCTGAAAGAGCCGAGAAAAATAGGCAGCTAGCATTGTAGATACAGAGAAACTATTTTTTCAAGAGCAAGGTGGAAAGGCAGACATTATTAACACTTAAAAACAAAGAGTTTACCATCCAAAGATCTATATAAGAAAGTTCTAAGAACTGTATTTCAGGAAGTGAGATAAGTTAGGGCAACATTTAAGAGTCAAGAAAAAATGCAGAGCAAATAAATAAGTTGACATGCAAGCAAAAAAACAGTCAATGGCCATGTATTTAATAAAACTATTTTTAAAAGTCCAATTTAGATATTAAAATAGGACTAAATATTTGAATTCCACAACATTGAAGTTGGAAGTTGGGACAGAGTAATTAGAAAATCTCAAAGCATCTACTGATAAGTATTCAAAGTTAATAAGGAGTATAGCAAATTGGATAGATGCATAAAAAACAAAAGTATCAATTGCATTCCTATATACCTGCAACAAACAGTTCAATATAAACCAGAGATATGTTCAAAAAAGTTCAAAACAGCACTGTTTGTAAATAGATAAAAACTGGAAACTAGAAATAGTCAAAATACCTGTCTATAACAGAATGAATAATGTCTAGTTTATTCATAAAATGGAATACTATATATTAGTAAAAATTAATACCTTACATTGACACATAGATAAAATCACCAGTGTAAGGTTGAATAAGAAAAACACATTGGGCTGGGTATGGTGGCTCATACCCCTATAATCCTAGCACGCTGGGAGGCTGAACCAGGTGGACTGTTTGAGCTCAAGAGTTAGAGACCCGATTTCTACTAAAAACACAAAAAAATCAGCTGAGCATTGTGGCTGGGGCCTATAGTCCCAGCGACTTGGGAGGCTGAGGCAAGAGGATGGCTTGAGCCTAAGAGTTTGAGGTTGCTGTGCGCTATGATGCCAGAGTACTCTACTCAGGGCAACAGAATGAATCTGTCTTAAAAAAAATAGAAAAGAAAAAGAAAAACATATTGAAACATTGCATAAGAAAACAAACACTATAATTTTGTGTGTCTAAAATTAAAAAACCAAACACATTGTTTAGGGATATAAATAAATGTGGTAAAACAACAATGAAAATGAGAGGAATGATAAACACAAACTGAAGACAGTGGTTGCTTCTGGGAAAGAAGAGAACAGAATGGGACTGGGAGTTACCTCAAACAGGGGACTTCAAAGGTAATGGTCATATGCTTTTTCTTATATTTGATGGTGGCTATGGGTATTTGTTTCTTTATTCTTTATATTTTATATGCATTTTACTGATATTCACGTATATCTATTCATTATTTAATAAAAACAAGTATAAAACATAGTAAAGAAATGATAAATTCAGATAAGTAGATGATGGGGACCAGGAATAAGCATGGCATAGCAGATGTGAATCAATTAAAAAACTGGAATCAATTAAAAAACTGGAATATAGGGTGGTGCCTGTAGCACAGTGGTTACAGCACCAGCCACATACAACGAGGCTGGTGGGATTGCCCTGGGCCTGCTAAAACAACAATGACAACTGCAACAAAAAATTAGCTGGGTGTTGTGGTGGCTGCCTGTAGTCCCAGCTACTTGGGAGGCTGGGGTAAGAGAATTGCTTAAGCCCAAGAGTTTGAGGTTGCTGTGAGGTGTGATGCCATAGTACTAAAAATGAGGGCGACATAGTGACACTCTGTCTCAAAAATAAATAAATAAATAAATAAAAATAAAAAATGGAATATAGAAAACTTCTATGTGGTCTTAAATTGTGGCATTAAAATGTTTTGTTTCTCAGGGGACGGGTCCATAAATGTTTGGTATATTCTTTTTTCTTTTTGAGACAGTCTCAAACAGTCACCCTTGGTAGAGTGCTGTGGCATCATAGCTCACAGCAACCTCAAACTCCTGGGCTCAAGCGATTCTCCTGCCTCGGCCTCCCAGGTAGCTGGGACCATAGGCACCCGCCACAATGCCCGGCCATTTTTTTGTTGCAGGTGTTAAGCTGGCCCAGGCTGGGCTTGAACCTGCCACCCTCGATGTATGTGGCTGGTGCCATAACCACTGTGCTAGGGGTGCCGAGCCAATGTTTGGTGTATTCTTTCGCTCACAATTTCCTTGTGTGTCATATACATGCTTTTGTAGATATTGGCCACTCAGGTCTGGCAGCACCATTCTACTCACCAGGATGCATCTCACTGTATGAACGGCGCTTGGATCTTTGTGGTTGGCTGCCCAGTGAAGTGGGATCTTGCCTTCCACGTCAGGAATCCCAATGTTGGAATCGTGCTTGATAAGCAGCTTCACATGCTCGGGGTTGTTATAGTAGGCGCTCCAATGCAGAGCTGTTTGCTGCCAAAGTGACAGGTTCTCCAAATGAAACAACAGTAACCACAAAAATGACAGCAACGACTAACTTTCTCCAAAGTTTTATTGTGTGACAGGCACTGTGGTAAGAGTTTAATACAGTAGCTGCCTGTTCCCCTTCTTGATTTCACTTTCTGCAACACAGCTAGAAAATGTTAAATAGAAAATTCCAGAAACAAACAATTTATGAGAGAAAGAGACAGAGTCTCACTCTGTTGTCCTGGGTAGAGTGCCATGGCATCACAGCTCACAGCAACCTCAAACTCTTGGGCTTGGGCAATTCTGTTGCCTCAGCTTCCTGAGTAGCTGCGACTACAGGCGCTCAACACTACATCCAGCTGGTTTTTCTATTTTTAGTAGAGATGGGGTCTTATTCTTGCTCAGGCTAGTCTTGAACTCCTGAGCCCAAGCAATCTGCCTGCCTCAGATTCCTAGAGTACTGGAATTACAGGCATGAGTCGCCGTGCCAGGCCTAATTTATAAGTTTTAAATTATACACCATTCTCAGTAGCATGAAATCTCACACTGTCCCGCTTGTCCTGCCCCGGGCATGAATCTTCCCTTTGTTCAGCACATTCTCTGTCCATTAGGAGCCAACTTGGCTATAAGATCAACTATCACAATAATTGCTGTGCTTGTGTTCAAATAACCCTTATTTTACTCAATAATGGCCTCAAAGCTTAAGAACAGTGGTGTTGATAATTCAAATACGCCAATGAGCAGCCATAAACAAAGTGCTTCCTTTAAGTGATAAGGGGAAAATTCTCTACTTAGTAAGAAGAAAAATGTATGCCGAAGATGGGTGAGGTATGTGGTAAGAATGAATCTTTCATCTGTGAAATTGTGAACAAAGAAAAAGAAATCCATGCCAGTTTTGCTTCTGCACCCTAAACTGCAAAAGTTACAGCTACAGGCCAGGCACAGTGGCTCCCGCCTGTAATCCTAGCACTCTGGGAGGCTGAGGTGGGTGGACTGCCTGAGCTCAGGAGTTTGAGACTAACCTGAGCTAAAGTGAGACTCCATCTCTAAAAATAGCAGGGCATTGTGGTGGGCACTTGTAGTCCCAGCTACTTGGGAGGCCGAGGCAAGAAAATTGCTTGAGTCCAAGAGTTTGAGGTTGCTGTGAGCTATGACACCACAGCACTCTACCAAGGGCAACAAAGTGAGACCCTGTCTCAAAAAAGAAAAAAGTTATAGCCACAGTGTGTAATAAGTATTAAGTTAAGATGGATAAGGCACCAAAATGTGTGTGGAAGATGTGAATAGAAAAGTGTCCTATTGGCAGTAATTGGGTTTGGTGCTACTCACAGTTTCAGGCATCTACTGGGGGTCTTGGAACTTATCACCCAAGGGCACTGGGGGACTACTGTGTATTGAATCTCACGTAGTCATCATGACATCCCTGGGAGATCAGTACTCTTTCTAATGTGCATGTGATTGATGAGGAAACAAAACAGGAAGATCAGTAGCCTGCTCGAGAACATAAGGGAAGTAAGTGGCTGCACTGAGATTTTAACCCAAGCTGTCTGAATTTGACCTCTTCATTATAACAGTCATTTCATTTTTAAGGTACTAATAATATGACCAAGAAGGAGAAAAGCAGCCCAATAATTTATACATAATTATTAATGAAATAATGATTTTGATATTGTACTTCTGGTTAACACCAAGTACCTTAAGAATTTGATTTGATAGGATGTTTTGAATTCTAATATATATCAAAAAGAAGATCCATGCATAGGAAATTTATGAATCAGGAATCCATTCCTTGTATCAAATTTAAATTTAGCTATAATTTTACAGGATAAATTGCTAGACCTAGTTTCTGATGAAAGATATATTTTGAAAACATGGTAGCACTTCCTTTTGTCAATCTAAATACCAGAGAGGCTCTCCAGAGAAAATGATGTTTACTCAGGAATAGGCATTGGGAATGCCTATTGGGATTGCAATGGGAATACGAGTGCCATAGCAAACTATGTGCATGTTCAGAAAGGGATAGGAAGACAAAGATTTTTAAAGGACACATGAGAAGGATTACATAATCGTTTCAAAATTATTATTCTTGCCTATCAGGATCAATAACAAGGTTGGCGTCAGTCTGAGCTTGCATAGGCCGTTGCTGGGCAGATGTCCTTACAGAAGTATTTTCTGTGTAAGGTTGGGATGGCCTTCGTACAAGGTCGTAGTTTTTGCAGTCTTTTGTGATAGTTTTATTCCCAGGCATACAAGCGTGAGAACCCTCTCCTTACAGCCTTTCCAGGACTCTATTTGTCAGGGTATTTTTGTTTTGTTTTGTTTTTAACACAAGCAACTCTATTTTGAGTTTGACAACTTTCGCACTTTATTTCAGATGAAAGTTAAAAATCATCACCCTGAACTTGCTGAAGTTGCTTTAAAATCTCTTCCATTTTTACCAACATATTTTTGCTAGACTGGTTTCCCTACTAGGAGAAATAGCATTAAGGAAAAACACAGAAACTGTTCAGATATACGTTATCCGGAAGTGGAACTGCTGGACACGGGCGATTCGCTGTGTAAGTTTTGAGGAACTGCCATGCTGTTTTCCACTGAGCCAGTACCACTTCACACTCCCACCAGGAAGCACGCGGGTTCAAACTGCTCTACATCCCTTCCACACTTGTTATTTTCTGTTTTTGTGGTAACAACCATCTTAAAGGGTATGAAGAATTAGCTCATTGTAGTCTTGATTTGCCTTTCCCTAGAGATTAGTGACGTTGAACATCTCTTCATGTGTTCCTTGACAATTTGTATATCTTCTTGGAGAAATGTCTACTTTGCTCATTTTTTAATTAGATTGTTTGGGGGTTTTTGTTGTTCATTTTAGTGTATGCTATAAAATAATTGATCTGTGCCAGATCAAAACTTAAAAAAACCTTGATCCCTCACCACACATAGTTGGAGAATCACTGCTCTAGGCGTCTGTCTTGCTTTCTTCTCGTGCCTTCCTGGATTATACAGATCCATCTTCCATCTGTCTGACTAGATAACCTCGTTCCCTGTTCAACAACAGAACATAGATACTGGAAGACAGCAAGCAGGAAGTTCCTAGAATATACTGGACAGGCATTATAAAACCCCAAGACATTTTGTACCTTCTTAAACTATTAATGAGTCTTTGTGGATTGATAAAAGTACTTTTTTAAGTGAAATATTAGTACTACAAATGCTGTGAGTTAGGAATAATATTAATGTATAACATTTGTAAAGTTAAAATTGATCTTTGGATGACTATTAAACAAAATCTGAAAACTACATAAAGAACACTACAGGTATGAAAGGATTATTGAATTTAAATGCAGTGGATTTAATCATAAGGGTTTTCATTACATGGGAACACTGGAGTTAGTAAGACTATGACCAGGTGCATGATGGAAAGGAAGAGGATTATTGCATTTGTCTCAAGATCACATTTTTTCCTTGTGAAGAACGATCAGAGCATCAGTCTAAACGATGATCAGCATATACTATATGCTAAAATTCAGGAGCAGGGAAGATACATAAAGGATCCTAGTTATAAATGCCAGAGCAGATGTTAGAATTGAAATGAAATTGATAATTATTTTATAGCTAACATTTATTGAGAGCATATTATGCACTGAGCATTGTGCTAAGCTATTTACATGTACTATCTCATTTTATCTTCAATAATCCTATTTTTTTTTCATATATGAGAACATTGAGGCATAGAGGAGTTAAGGACACAGAACAAGTAAGTGGCGGCTTCTGGGTTGAAACACAAGAGTTTGATGCCAAAGCGCAGGCCATTAAACCATTGCACTTAGTACATTGCCTGGGACATTTAGCCACTGTGAGTCTAACTACATATCACAACTATCTGCTAATTCTTGGGTTTTGGAGTCAGACAGCCCTGGATATAAATTCTATTTTTGCCACTTACATCTTGGGCAAAATCTTAAGCTTTCTGAGCTTTAGTTATTCTGTCTATAAAAAGAAGATGGGTCTGGGAGGGGTGGCTCGTGCCTATAATCCTGGTACCCTGGGAGGCTCAGGTGAGTGGATTGCTTGAGCTCAGGTGTCAGAGATAGGCCTGAACAAGAGCAAGACCCTGTCTATACTAAAAATAGAAAAACTAGCCAGGCGTCGTGGCAGATACCTGTCATCCAGCTACTCAGGAGGCTGAGGCAGGAGGACTGCTTGAGCCCAAGAGTTTGAGGTTGCTGTGAACTATGATGCCACTGCACTCTAGCCTGGGCAATAGACTCGTAAAGTGAAATACTTTCCTTGGCCATGTGGAGACTTGGACTTTTTCTACCATCTAGATGGGTGGTAATTTAGGCCTTCTTTCTTAAGATTTCACATAAAAGAAGTGTTTACTTTCTTCTCTTATTTTTCTTTGACTTTCACAGTACAATACCTTGTTTTTATCCTGTGTGTCCACTTCTCCTGGTGCCATGAACTTCAGTAGAAGTGCCAAGCACTTAGGGCTCCTATGCCGGGTGGTCAAGTGCAAAGGGGTCATCTCTTCTAGATCCTTCTGCATCCAGTTTGCTCTGCGTGTAAGTAAGAGTTTCATGAAGCGATAATTTCCCTAAATGAAAAAAAAAAAGATGGTAAGAAGAAATTTGCTTTGGGACTAAACATTTTCTTACATTTTTGAAGGTATTAAGTATTTTAATTACTTAATACTACTACTACTAGAGTAATAATATTTAGAAAAACTAATAAAAGAAAAAATAATTGTGCAATACTAAGATATAAATTGTTTTATTTTTTCGAGTTTCCTTCCAGTTACTTTCTATATAAATATAACTTACATAGTGGCTGGTCAATATTTTATTGGGCAAAGGTAGTATATTTTATTTAACCAGTCTATTATTGCTAGATAATTTCAATATTTTCTTTTGTAGAAAATGTCTCAATGTACATCTTTTATCACATAAATATTTTTTTCTAGTTTTTTTCCCATAAGAATAAATTAGCAGGAACCAAACTGCTAAGTCAAAGAAGTATGTACATCTTCTGGTATTTGGTAAATTTTCTGAATTGTTATCTAGTAACAACAGTGTGTAAGTGTTTTAGTTTCAGCACATTCTGACCAACATAGAACCTATTTTTATATTCAAAGTATAATAACCGTGTGAATAAGCAAAGATGTAAAATCCCAACTTACAGGTGAGGGTACTGAGATTCAAAGGGTAACCCTTTGTTTTGTTCATAATCTTTTGGTTAATAAAGAGGAGATGGTTAGCTTTGTTGGAGAGAAACATTTATGCCTACAACTAAAGCAGAAGCAGTTTATTCGAAGTTTGTATCTCAGATTCACATGGTCATTTAACGCCAACCCCAAAGTCACTGCAGACTCATTTATTTGCAGGCAATACTCTCTCCACATTACTTAAATTCTCCAGTCTGGTAGAATCAATCCACCTGGAGAAAGAAGTTTAGCTACAAGGACTAGAACAAATACAGCTATTACGTGGTTAAGTCTGTGTCATATGGGAACTTTGAAACAAAACAAAACTCTCTAAAATTGTTCTTTTGCGTTCTTTTCTCAGATGCTCACTTTCAATCCTGGTTGGAGACTTCTGTATGCTTGGTACCACAGAGAGTTCAAGATCAACATGACAAAACAGCATTGTGTGAGTTCACTGCCTATTTCACTGCTTCACCTTCTATTTATCTGTCCCTATTCAAAGCATAATGGCAGGCAGGGTCATCTGTCCTTTCCATCTTCTCAGACCCTCCACATCCCTAACCTTGTTCGAAGTGAGGCCTTTTAATATTATAATACATTTATATTCTACTATAAGGGGCTATCAATATCGGTCAGGAAGGCATTGTTAAGTCAACCACCTGCTTTAAGGAATGTGAGGCTCTAAGGCAAAGGGGAGAGCTACACCCCTTGCCCCTGGGGCAGAGATAAGAAGAGATAATAAAGACTATTATCTCCTCTGACAGAGGCTTTCCTTGCTAACCCCAAGTACAACTTACTTTGCACCTTTTCATTTGCTTTAGAGTACTTCTCAGTTTGTATTACCTACACAGTTGTTTATTCCCATCACTGTGACACCCCCCCCCAAACTCTATGCTTCATTAAGGCAGAGACTATGTTTTATCGATTCGACCAATGTGTTCAGTATGTTTACTGGCACAAAAAAAGTGCTTAATTAATATTACTTGAAAGACTGAGTAGCTTTGTTTTTACTTAAAAATTCTTATTTACTGCTGCTATATTAGTTCATAACAGTTAAGCATCTTAATTCTCAAATGTCTGGTATTTGGTTATTCTCACTTTTCAATATTTTGTTTATTTGAGCTTCATTAGTGTGTACAACATTTATGAGGACTTCTCATTTCATTCTGTGCCAGCTCTTGACAAGGAAGGTGCTAAAATTTCCTCAAGAGGGCACCCTGCTCTAAATTTCTCGATTATCTTTTCTTTGAAAAGAGAAAAAATGCCCAGGAAAAACAAGTCTATGTGACACTTCATACTGAAAAATAAGGTTTGACCTTTCTGAGCATAACATTTCAAATATTACAGAATAATTCATCATGACCTTTTAAAGATATTCAATCAGTCAGTCATTCTGATTGTGAAATTAGAGAAAATGAGAAGGAGAAAAAGGAAACTAGTGTATGTTGGTAGGGTAACTACTGAGTTCCAGACATAGTACTTGGCATATTTACTTTTTACATTGCTGGGGAATCTACCTACATAAAACAAGGTACATCTCAGTAATAATATTTATTCATTCATTCAACACATTCATCAAGCCTTGCTATAAAGTAGACGATAGTACTACGGTTTTTGTACTTTGCTTTACTTGTTACAGACTCTTTGACATGAATTCCATCTTTGCTTCTCAGAGAAGTATCAAGGAAAATTTTTATAGATTAAATAAATTATCCTCCTGCACCTCTATTTTCTCATCTGTTAAAGAGGAGATAATAATTATACCTGAAATTATTATTCATATGAAATGAGATAAATAGCATTTGTAAAAGTACTTAGAACAGTGCACAAAGCAAATGCTAAGTAAAGGTCTGCCATTATGATGAGTAATTTTCTAGGGTGGAGAAGGCACCAAAGTGCAGATGGTCAGGCAGAACCAGGAATGGCCCATGATAGGAAGATTTGATTGTAGTACACATGGTTCAGCTAGTGATTAAGGAGAGAAACAAGATTAAGAAAAGAGAAAAATAAAAATAGTCAAAATGTTATAAATAGAATTATCTGCTGGAGATACATTCCAAGACTTCCAGTGAATACCTGAAACCATAGATAGTACCAAACTCTCATATACTGTTTCTACCTAAATATATACACTTGTAATAAAATTTAATTTAGAAATTAGTTGCAGTAAGAGGTTAACAGTAACTAATAAAATGGAACAATTACAATAATATACTATAATGAAAGATATGTGAATATGGTCTTCCTCTTTTTATGTCTCAAAATACCTTAAGATTTTCAGACCAGTTAACTGAAACTGTAGAAAGCAAAACCATGGATAAGGGAGGACTTCTGCAGTGGTTTTTCCGATTTTTTTCTTACATTGAGAAAGATATTCTACCTACAGATAATGAATGATATTACCAGACCAACAAGGGCATACCTGATAGGAACTTAGCTGATACCTGGGGAAGGGGTTCTATTCCAAAGGACAGATGCTCACAGGATTTTATCTACAGAGGGGACTAGAAACAATATAATTCACTCGGTCTGAGATCAACCTCCTTGGTCTCAAAAACACATACTGATTAAAAGGGCAGGGTATGCAAATCCAATCTCTAATAATGAGCAGAAGGGACAGAGAACTTTAAGAGTTAAAAAAAGAAAACTGTCTCCAGTGTCAGTACAAAAGGGGAAGATTCTAGTGTAAGGTAGTAAGCTCATTTGACAACCTTCTGAGAGTTGTCTGACTCTTGAGACCACCCTGTTATAGGCCACTTTGCTTCCTGTAAAGTCCTCTCCATAGAAGCAAACAAATGTCTAAACATTTCATCAATATTGCTTAAACCAAGGACTTGTTATGTTTTCAGGAATATTCTTACAAGGCAAATACTTTGGGGAGGATTTGGAAGGTAATTACTTAGCGCAGCCTCCATAAGGGCACTCCTCAGAAACTGTCCTGAAGTGTGGATTGTTTGTTTTGGCATCTGCTTTTATAATTTCTGACTGGACAGGAAATAGTACAAGAGAGAAGGGGATTCCTAATAAAATTCTGATGGTAGGTTGAGCAGAAGTAAGAAAGCTGAAGTTACAGAAAGGTCTTGATTTAGTCACTGCAAGGACATTACTGTGATACGATTGGGTCCTTTGTGCCTCTGAGACAGTGAATAAAGTGTTTTTATGGTTTTTTGTTTTTCGTTAGGTTGTCTTAATTCTCATTTTAATCTTCCTATAATTATTAATAACAACAGCCTCTTTTGTCTGTCATGCAAATGATTATAATATTGGAATTTCCCCCATATGCACAAAAAAGCGTACAACCTCTGGAAAGAGAATGAAAAAGTTCTCTGACCTGGAGAACAGCAATCAAAATAACTCTGGGAGAGAAATCAGCTCCAAACGCCCATTTTAGCTTTATATTTTTGTCTGTCCAGTTCTCTTCAGATGAACTCCTTTTTTTGTATGTGTGAGACAGAGTAGCCCTAGGATTGAGTGCTGTGGTGGCCCTGACATTGAATGCTGTGGTGTCATAGCGCACAGCAACCTCAAACTCTTGCATTCAGAGGATTCTCTGGCCTCAGCATCCTGAGTAGCTGGGACTACAGGCGCCCACCACGATGCCCAGCTCATTTTTCTATGTTTAGCAGAGAAAGGGTCTTGCTCTTGCTCAGGCTGGTCTCAAACTCCTGAGCTCAAACAATCCACCTGCCTTAGACTCCCAGAGGGCTAGGATTACATAGTTATTTAATCTTAATAACAATGATATGGAGATTCTGAGTGAAATATTTTGATATTTTGCTTTAGATTTTTCATTGTTAACAATTAAAACACACCTGCTACGTTTCATGATTCCTTTGTGTCACCAATTCCATTTCCTTTTCTTCCTCTTTAGAGACTACCTTGAATTTGATGCTTATCATACCAAAGCATGTTTTTATACTTTTATTTCATATATATGCATACACAGACATACATGAACTACACAGTATTGTTTTAAATGTTTTCAATCTTTATATGAACAGTCCTGTTTGAATCACTTGCCATCATTTACTCAAAACAATATTTCTGAGATTTATCCAACTTGCTTTGGTTCACAAACTTAAATGGAGTAAATATTCTGTCATGTGAAGATAATATTTTTATTATTCTCTAGAGTCATATTTAGTACGTTTCTAATTTTTCACTATTAAAAACAATAGTGTAATGAATATTCTTGTGTATTTATCTGAGAATTTCTGAAACTGTTGGATTGAATTTGCTCCCAATGTAGCTACTCCAGCTTCTGCTCCCTCCAGTAACATGAGAATTCTTGTTTCTCTACTACCTTGTCATAATTGCTTTCAGTTTGTTCATACTTGCTAAGTTTAGCCCATTGTATAGGTATATAGTTGTGTTTTAATTTACATTTTCCTAACTGAGTTGCAATTTTTTTTTTTTTTTTGAGACAGTCTCAAGCTGTTGCTCTGGGTAGAGTACTATGGCATCACAGCTCACAGCAACCTCAAACTCTTGGGCGTAAGCAATTCTCTTGCCTCAGCCTCCCAAGTAGCTGGGACTACAGGTGCCTGCTATTTGTCTTTTTCTTACTGATCTATAGGATCCTTTGTACATCTTAGATACAAATTCTTGATTGGTTTTGCAAATATCTTATCTCTTTGTGTGGCTTATCTTTTTACTTTGTGCTCTTTCAATAAGAAAAAAATCATAATCTGAATGGTAATATTATTTAGCTTTCTTAGCATTAAATTTCTTCATATATTTTGGACTTTGTAGGTTCATTTCATTTAATTTTTGAATTCTTTTTAGAGATGGCATCTTGCTCTATCACCAGGCTAAAGTGCAGGGGCACAATCATAGCTTGCCATAGCTTTGAATTCCTGAACTCAAGTGATCCTTCTGCCTTAGCCTACCAAGTAGCTGGGACTACAGCCATCTATCATCATGCCTGGCCTTTTTTCCCATTTTTTGTAGCCATAAGGTCTTGCTATGTTGCCCAGGCTGGTCTGGGACTCCTACTTTCAAGTGATCCTTCCAACTCAGAAGCCACGGGGATTAGAGGTGTGATGACTGCTGGTTCATCTTATTTTATTTTCCACCTGGCAATTATTTTTTAAATTTTTAGTAGAAACAGAGTCTTGCATTTTTGTTCAGGTTGATGTCTAATTCCTGGACTAACCTAATCCTCTTGCCTCCACCTTGCAGGTTCATTTTAAAGAGAAGATTGTTTGCTGTTGTTTTTCATTTGTTTGCTTTGTTTTTCTTTTTTCTCTTTGCTCACCCTTATAGATGCTTCCCCCAGGTCCTTGTCAATTATAAGATATTGTCTTACATGGTCTTGGAGCCCTGTCTCCAGTGGTTTTAGGGATATCACAATTATTCTCATTGAGAAGCAGCTTCCTTTAAAGCTACAGCCTCAGAGTAAGACAAAGAACGTCCCCAAATTTTAAATACTTTCTTGGCTTTAGCACATAAATGACCACCTTTCAATCTCTCAGTGGAAAGGAAGGGAGTATCTTCCTCAACAAGACACACCTGAAATCATATTCTACAAGACTGCTGTCTGTTCCTGGTAAGTGCCTTTATCATTAACTTCTGGACAATGAGCAGCTGATCTTCAAAACATTCTGGATCTCTACTTCTGAATTTCTTCCCCAAATGGCTATGGCTACCATAGTTTCCACTTCTGCCTCCTCTTTAGGGGAAATCATTAACAGACTTCAATGCCAGTACTTGGCTAACATTGCCAATAGCAGCCCTTTTTGCCACTGAAAGACAAAAGAGGCCTGATGTTTGCCCCAAACCAACAGTTTGGGACCTATGTTTCCCAATTAATCTCTTTGCATTCTTGTCCTCTCTGTGTTCTCAGTGCTTATATTTACTCTCATTGTAGTTCAGGGGAAAACAAGGTTCACTACACATACAAATGTTCATTATACTTTTTTTACATTTATAAGTTTATATACAATTTACCCTGGAAAAATTATAATTATATTTATAATAGCACATACAAACATAAAATAGGCAACCTGTCATATTTCATTCTAAATACTAACCATATTACATACTAAAAATACATTACTTAAAATTGGAAATAACAGAAACATGATTTGTTATTAATTCTAATGGTATTTATGTAATTATATATTTATAAACTCTGAAGCCATTTATAGTGTAAATTTTTAAAAAAGAATCTCTAACCCTAGGAAGCACACAGGTCACAAATACAGTAATTTCATGATATCAAACTTCTCTGTGGTGGCTGCAGACACAAGTGAGTTTTGGAAATACTATAATAGTGTTGGGAGAGACTATCTGCCGCATGCCTTGAGAATCCCTGCATCTACCTGTAGGCGGGCGAAGAATGCAAAACCACCCTGAACTCCTCTTTACCAGGGCCATTTCTCAGGGTAGGGTTTGCAGTGAGCAATCTCAAGGGACGAAGTAATGTCACCCACTAGGAAAAAGAGCAGGCTTGCTTACTACTTACTAAAAGCTGGGAATTACCCAAATTTCTCATGCTTCAGATGTCTTGTAAACCCACCGTGTGCTGTGGCCCTCTGGGTCCACGCTTCTGGGGGACAAGGGAAACTGAAGCAAACACGCAGGTCCTCATGCCACTTTCTATGCCCTCAGTAATGAAGCTTTTTATCTCTGTTCAGAGTCTTGTGTCTTATGTCAGTATCTGCAGCTAAGTTATTTCCTTGTAAGTCGGATAAAATTAAACCTCAGAACTGACAAGACAGTAAAAACAGGATGAGATGCTGACAGAGCCATAATTTTCTTGAAGAATAATGGTAAGGGCCTTGTGGGTCCATCCTCAGGCATCTTCAGGTTCAAGGATGAGAAGACTCCCTCAGATCATGACTAGGTGGAGGGCAAGATGGGGTAAGGGACTTCACCATCTAATCTGTTAATGAGCCTGAGTGGTGAGAGGTAGGATTAAAGCATGCTGCCCGAATAATGCTTTTGTCTTTGCTCACTTTCCTTTGGGAAGGCAGAGGAAGGTATGTTAACAATGACGGGGCAGCAAGCTGAAAGGCAATGTTGTGTCTGCTAAGCCAAGGGATTTCTAAAACAGGAATGGTGAGTGCAATGGGGACCTTGCTCTTTGATACAGAACTTGGACTGAAAGCATTAGGAGCTCATTTGGTTGAGATGTGTGAACAGATGTTCAGAAGTGAAAGTGAGGGCAAAGCCTTGTCTAAAGCACAGAACCAGTTGCACTGTGTGCTGATCCCTGCTGTGGCCTGACTTGTTTGGCAATTAGGACAAAGTACTACGTAGAGAGATGGCCACTGTCTGAAGCAAAGCCACTGGCCTAATGGTTCCCTCAATGCCTTGGCTTGGTTTACTTATGGTTTGGCTAATTAAAACATGATGGTGTCCCATTAGGAAGCAGTAGTTATCCAACCTCAGTGATAATTCTGGAAGAGTAACTGGCAATGGCCAGTCAGGGCAATGGGCTGAAATGAAAGCCATCACTGTTACCTTAGGCAATGCTCTTAAAGACTAGGCACATGTCCACTAAGTCCTTGGGACGTTGCCTATGCTCTAGTCACTTAATCTGCCACTTAGAAGACTACAGATGGTGGTTTAAACACGTTCCTCTTTGGGACCATGAACTGTGGAAAAAAACTGTGGTTGCCAGTGGGACAGCCTTGGGTCACTCATGTAGATGCCTTGAGTAGGGTCTGTTCTCTGAGAAGACCGAGTGGAGCAAGTTGTTGAAAAAGCCTGCATTGCCCAGGTCACTGGGCAATGGGTCCATCATTGCACTAAATAAGACAATGAAACCATTGTAGACTGGGCATAAAGTAAAAGGTCTGTTTTTGATGCCCAAGAAGGAGGCTACATTACATGGAGCCCTGCCTCTGCCTGTTGATCACTCACTCGTGGGCCCACCTCATGCCTCGGCACTGTAGACATTTTTCAGATTATCCTGTTGGTGTTCCAGTCTGAATAGCCTACTCCAGCCATAGCACAGATGTCCTTAAAACTAAACTGTTTCATGTTTTTGTGTTTTCAGACCATCCACAGTCTGACTACAGTGTGCCTTTTGTCACAAAGACCATGTGATAACAGGTTAATAGTTTAGACATTTGATGGACATTCTACACTCTGTACCATCCTCAGGTATCTGGGATTGTTGAGAGCTATAACAGCCTTCTTGAAAAGCAACTCAAACATATTTCTGGTTCTACCTCTGTTACTTCCTTCTGGTCCCAAATGAGACAATTTTGTTGCTGACTGTAGCCATCCCCAGAAAGAATAACCTCCTCCTTGCAGACTCTCAGGCAATAACAAGGGCAAAAGGAGTGGAAGATTACATACAGGTATTTTGAAAATTCAGAATTCTGCTCTGCCTGTTCTTGGTTATGATGCTTCTTTATTTTCCCTAAAATCAATCCTAGGTTGGCCTGATTGATATATCCCCTGGTGGTATCCCAGGCAATTGTGACTAGAGATTCAAGCTTAATTCTGATTCACTCACGAGGATTTATTTGTTCAAGTGATATGGTCCTGGGTCATAAACATCTATAATAACCACTTGAGTACACTGCTCACTAAATAATCCCATAGTGCCCCACATCCACCAAGGCGGGAGATATAATTAATGGGTAAATACGTCCCATATGCATTTACCTTTCTAGATGAAAGGTATGGGTATAGGTACAATAAGAGGATGAATGAAAAAAATGGTGATGTCATATGCACTGGGATGGGACACATTAATTTTGTGGCTGAACAGGGAAAGCAACAACTTCAGCACTGAGGAAGGGAATGCCTTAGTTGGACATTGGGAGGTGCGGGAGGGAAGACAATTAATACTTCCTTTGTCCTCTGAATCCAGTACCGCATCTTAAGAAAACAAAGATAAGGTTAGCCCCTTGAATCAAACAGCAGGTGAAGTCAGCCATCTGACCTGCCGTGTTGATCATCCCCATCCACGTGCTATGTACAAAACAGGAAAATCTGTATGGACATTGGTGTCCCTGAATTCTTCTGCTGTGCTGATACCATCAGTGACAGCTCCTGAACATGGCCTCTGGTTCACATAGAAACCCAGGGACTGGCACATCAGATTAAAAACTTATTTTAATCTGGTAGATACAAATACACATCCCTCTTCTACTGTCTGAGAAGCCTTGGCTCATGCCATGTGTGGTAATCAAAGTTGCAACTATTTGGTGATATAGCCCCTGTATTAAGCTCCTGATTTAAGTATAACAACAAATCCTGAACTAAAGTGACCTGTGCCTCTCCAGGTTAGATGTGGGGGACAGTAGGCCATGGTATTACTCTATTGAGTTTGCACCTTGCTTTCTAGCTCATCTAGTGCCTCTTCTAATTATTGACAGTGACATCAGAGATTAGCAGAACAGTGTAAACCAGCGGTTCTCAACCTGTGGATTGTGACCCCTTTGGGGGTTGAACAACCCTTTCACAGAGGTTGCCTAAGACCATCCTGCATATCAGATATTTACATTATGATTTATGACAGTAGCAAAATTACAGTTATGAAGTAGCAACGAAAATAATTTTATGATTGGGGGTCACCACAACATGAGGAACTGTATTAAAGGGTCATGGCATTAGGAAGGTTGAGAACCACTGGCCTAAACTCTCTTGCATGGGTCACAATAGATAACAGGCTGGCCTTAGAATTGCACCCTGGCTGTCTGAAGTCAGACCTACTCTCTCCCCTGTTATTTATTCACAGTTGAGTCAGTCTAGGATACTGAGGGACATAGTTGAAGTCAGTATCACAGGATGTTTTCATTCTGATGCTTGATGTTCTATTAATTAAATGCCAGATGAGACAAATTAAAGCATTTGGTTCCAGCTTCTCTTAGATTAATCAAGAATGGCTGATGGAATGGCATACTCATGTCAAGAAAATATTAGGCTGAGGGATGGGTTGTTGGAAGAGGCACTCTACCATGGGCCTGAAGTGTCCCTGCATGTTTTAATTGGGCATGCCAAGAATGCAAAGTCTTACTTACGCAGGACTGTGTTTACAATAAGCTACTGGAAAGATGAGGTTATTTCTTCTTTTGGGTTTACTTATTGCTTACTATAATAGTGGTAGATTCCTGAGGTTCAGTATTCCTCAATTGGGATGGAAACCCACCGTGTGCAATATCCATCCCGGGTCTCTCAAACTCTTCCATGCTTCTTTTATATAGTTATTTATTTTTTGAGACAGAGTCTCACTATGTCACTCTGGGTAGAGTACTGTGGTGTCACAACTCACAGCAACCTCAAACTTTTGGGCTTAAGCAATTCTCTTGCCTCAGCCTCCCAAGCAGCTAGGACTACACTATAGGCACCTGCCACAATGCCTGGCTATATTTCATTGCAGTTTTCATTGTTATTTACCTGGCCCGCACTGGTTTTGAACCTGCCAGCCTCGGTGTATGTGGCTGGAGCCATAACCACTGTGCTACAGACGCTGTAACCTCTTCCACGCTTCTTGGGGGCAAAGGAAACCAATGTAAACATATACGTGCTCATGCTTTTTGTTGTGCTGTAATAAACACCTGTCTCTGAACCTAGATTCTTATGTATATTGTCAGCATCCTTAACAGTAATTAGACTAACAGACTAACCTTGTACTTTATGTGTAGGACAAAAGCAAATCTCAGACCATGCGAAGAATTCTGTATCACTATAACATGGAAGGCCATGTAATAAGAAGTGAAAATGTGATTAGAGAGGTGGGTAGAAGGTAGAAATGGGCAGTCTAATATGGCATGATGAAGAGCCTAAAATTTATCATATTAGTAAAAGGGAATGTTATAGACTGAGAATGTGCCCCACCCAAAAAAAAACTATGTTGAAATTTCAAGTGCCAATGTGATGGTGATGGGACCTTTGGAAGATGATTAGGTCACAAGAGTGGCTTCCTCATAAATGGGATATGTACCCTTATAAAAGAGACCTGAGACGGCTCTCTCATCCCTTTGTGTCACTGAGGACACAATGAGAAGACAGCCATCTATGAATGAGGAGGTTGGACCTCCTCAGACACTGAATCTGTCAGTTCCTTCACATTGGACTCCTGTCTGCAGAACTGAGAAAGAAAAGTCTACTGTTCAGTCTATGACATTTTTGTTACAGCAGCCCAACCAGACTAAGACAAGGAGCAATGAAGAGTTTAAGAAGGAAATGAGAGGACTAGCTTTGTGCTTTTAGAAAATGTTCTGGGGGTTGTGAAGCATTGATTTGAGGGAAACAAATCCTTAGGCAAGCAGAGCAGTTAGGGGACTATTAGACCAATCCAGAATAGAAGTGTTGAGGGCTAAGAGGAAATAAAGGAATAGATTAGTGAAATACTATATGTAAGAGGATTCCTGAATGGGTACAAGATGAAGCGTGCTGCCAACAACTGAAAAGATGGAAGGAAAATCTGGGTTAGAAATGAAGATTTTGAATTCTGTTTTTTTTTTTTTTTTTTTTTTTAACATGTGGAGTTTGAGGCATCTGAGCGGAATATATGTAGAGATGTCTAGCAAAAAAAGGGGGGATATAGGGCGGTGCCTGTGGCTCAAAAGAGTAGGGCACTGGCCCCATATATTGGAGGTGGTGGGTTCAAACCCAGCCCTGGCCAAAAACTGCAAAAAAAAAAAAAAGGGGGTGTGTGTGATATATATGGATCTGAAGATTGGCAGAGATCGCTGGATTCAAGAAACAGGTTTATGAGGCGTTTATGCTAATAGTTGCTTTGACTTTTTTCTCAAAAGGCATTAATTTTCTGATATAAATCAAAGCACATTAAACTGTAAATATAAATCTCTACATCGTTCTTAAAATATAAATGTAATTTAAATATCCACATAAATGGCTCAGTACAATGCAAATAAGGTATCACTACCACATCAAATACATAGTATATGAGATTGGAAAGGGGAGCACCTTCTTGTGTGCTTAATTTTCTTATCTCAGTTGATTTACACGTCTGGCTATACTCTAGTTTCTTAATCTTTAAGGTAAATTTTTATACGGGAGGAAACAGTTATAAAATTCAAGTCACTGACTGCAATCCATTACACAGTATAATCTTTATGGAAAGCTGTATGGAGAAACCTCAAGGAACTTAAAGTAGACCTACCATTTGATCCAGTAATCACACTACTGGGTATACACCCAAAGGAAAAAGGTCATTTTATAAAAAGGACACCTGCCTGCAAATGCTTATAGCAGCACAATTTACAATCATATAGATGTAGAAACAACCCCAGTGCCCACCAATCCATATATACGTGGATTAATAAAATGTGGTATGTGCATATTATAGAGTACTGTTCAGCCATAAAAACTCCAGCAATTTAGTATTTTTTGTGACAATCTGGATGGAACTGGAAAGCATTCTTCTAAGTGAAACATCTCAAGAATGGGAAAACAAACACACGTAGTCAATACCAAGTTGGAACTAATTGATCAACACTTAAGTGCATGTGCAGAAGTCAATCTCAATGAAAATCCAGCTGGGGGAGGAGGAGGAGGAGATGGGCACACTCACACATACTGGGTACACCGCACACTCTCTGGGTAAAGGGTACACTTACAACTTTAACTCAATCTGTTTAAAACAAAGTGCATAACGAAAATATGTGTACCCCTAATACTCTGAAACAAAAGAAAATCAAGTCACTGAAAGACACAAATTCACTGTGCTGTAGCAATGAAATTAAATCTGTATTGCTTTTCCCAATGACACTTTTCCTCTATCCTTTAAAATCTGTCAAGTCTAAATTCTGTGTTTTAATATTAAAATTTCTAATTACTCATCAAATATGATGCTAACCATATCACTAACCTGCCATCTTAAGCCAATAAAATATTTTTTAAAAGTAATTTAACAATTCTCTAAGCAAAGGAATGGTGTTTCAAAGAAAGATTATGAGCTTTATTTGCTATTTCAAGTTTAAGATGTTCATCCATCTGGCAGAGCAGCTAGACAATACATTAGCCAAGAACATCTCTCCGGCTTGAAAAAGATTCTGGCTCTAAAAGAGGAACTGACTGAAGAGAAGGTAACATCTTTAGTTGCTCTGCGGCTGAACTCTTCTAATATTTCTTCCCAATGCTTCCTCCAAGCCTTGGCTTCATTCGCTAACTTAGTTTCCATAGGAATAGGCTGAGATATCAAGTGGCATGCCGTCAAACAGCACAAGCGAAAGAGAAAATCTTACTGTCAAAGAAATATTTTTCTCCATGAGAGGAAACTATGGAAGGGTATTTTTGACTCCGAGACTTCTTTACCCAATGCCAGATTTTTCATTGTGCTTTTCCTAACTAACCTGGCTTATTTTATTAGGTTATTATGAAAACTGGTGCTCCCAGTGGAGAGTATTTCATATATAGAAGACTAACAGAAAAATAAATATTGAGAAATTTTATAAAAGGCTGTGATGTTTTTTTCTACAAAGACAAATCTATTGTTCTTTGGAGGTACCCTCATTTATTTTGAGTGGTGTTTTAAGCTGGCACAACCTTTTGGGATGGTTATAAAGTATATTCTGATTCTCATAGTTGATATTTTGTTTATTTTTGTTTACAGGCAACATTTCTGTAGTCTGATACTCTAGCAAAAGTAGTCATTCTCAGAATGTAGCATGCATCAGGATCATCTGGAAGGTCTAAAAACACAAATCACTGGGGTCCTCCCTCTCAAGTTTCTCATTTTCTAGGTCTGGTGCGGGGCTCAAGAATTTGCATTTCTAACACATTTCTAGGAACTGCTGGAGCTGCTGGTCTAGGATTCTACCTTTTTGTTTTTTTAAAGACACAGGATTTTGCTTTGTTGCCCGGGCTAGAGAACAGTGGCAACATCATAGTTCACTGCAACCTCCAACTCCTGGCCTCAAGTGATCCTCCCACCTCAGCCTCCCTAAGTGCTAGGATTATAGCGTGAGACACTGTGCCAGGCCAGATTCTACACTTTCAGAACCAATGTTTATAAGCTAGGAGTTTGCAATCATTAGAAGCTTAATAAAAGTTAATTCCCATCTTGGATCAATGAAATTAGAGTTTCTGGGAGTTGGGAGTTAATATTTCTTAAATTTTCTGCAGGTGATTAAAAAATGCAATTGGGATTGAGAAGCACTAACCTAATTCAACCATTTATTCAACATTTTCAATAGCTTTTTTTTTGCAGTTTTTGGTTGGGGCTGGGTTTGAACCCGCCACCTCTGGCATATGGGGCCGGTACCCTACTCCTTTGAGCCACAGGTGCTGCCCTCAATGGCTATTTTTTATCTGATTACTGTATCAGACACTATGCTTAGGGTTGTGGAAACTTTAAAAAACTACTTAAAGTATAGTTTACTCATATAAAGTACAACATAAGCAAGGCAGGCAAGTGCATAAAAAGGATACAAAAACAGAGTGCAGACACAAACAGGACAGAGGATGTACTTTCATTCCCTTGTTGGGAGGGGAAAGGGTTAGACCAGGAACGACTTTATCTTCATGAAAGAGATGGCAGTTGAACAGGATCTTGACTTGGGATCACTAGTACTTTAGCACTCTTCCAGGTCTTCATCTCATTTCTGCTTCCCATTTCTTTGATATTGACATTGGACATTTTCTGAATTTTATGCAAAAGGCTTTACAAAGACAGCTTCAAGTCTTATTCCTACCCTTTCCAATGATTTGATCCCAGAAGCTTCTCCTATGGATGTTCTGAAGCCAACATTAGTAAATTATGTATGTCAAGTTTCTGGAATCCACTTATTATATGGTGCAATAATTTCCACACCATCCCTCACTTTGGCCAGAACAGACAGTGAAACCATATGCTAATGTTATTCACTGCTATAAGACAATGAGATCATTCCTATGATAGAGGTAAGGGCAGAGAACAGTAAAAACTTTGTAGAGGTCTTTCTAACCCAGCCTTGAGGGCTTGGTAAAAGCTTCTTGGCAAAACAGTGCTTGAGCTGCAAGTAAAGGGTATGTACAGTTAATCCAGCTTAAAGTAGGAAGGGAGCTGAATGTGCAAGGGCACTGTGTGTATGGAGAATAAGGAAGAGGTGATACAAATGAAAGCTTTAAATAGTTAGTATGACTGTGGATAGAGTAGAACGAGTACCTAGGAAGCTGTAGCCAAAATCAAGAACTCAATGATGAAAAGCAATGGGCTAAGGAGTTTGGACTTTTTCCTTTTGTCTTCTGAAGCAGTATTGAAGAATTTAAGTAAAGCAGTGACATGAGAGAGGTCTCAGCCAGCTCATTTCCACATCCAAAGACAAATTGCTGAATTTCTCTTAGCCTCAGTTTCCTCCCACATGACAAGTGAGGAGGTTGGATTGTGACCTAAAGTTCATCCAGTTTAATGTTTTTTAACTCTGTGATTCTAAAAGGCAGAAGACCGATTCTTTATAGCTACTTCAAAACTAAATGCTTTTTATTTTAATTGCTCAACAATCACTTAATTTCTAATAATTTTTTACTTTCCACATAATTTTTGAGTTTATTTCCTTTTTCCTAATACAACACAAATAATTCATCTTCTTAGCATATTGAAGTCCACTTTAGGGGATCCGGAAAAGCCACCCCATGGGGAAATGATAGGGTGTAATTAAATCAGAATGGATTTTGGAACCAGTCAGATCTGGGTACTTCTTTGGCTATATTAACTGTGAGCAAGTTAATTGTCCGAGCCTCACATTTTCTGTTGGCAAAAAAGGAAAAAAAAAAAGTTAGTGACCAGTGCACAGAAGTGCTCAATAAATATTGGTTTCTTTCTCCAATACCATTATTGGTCTCCACTCATAAAAGAAGTCTTTGTAAATAAAATGGCTGCCATTTGCTCCTAGTGTTCTCATTGCTTCCTGCCCATTATAATCTGTCTGGCATGTTCTCCTTACTGACCCTGATCAGCCTTCTGAGTAAGACTGCAAGTAGTTACTAAAACATCATAATTTAATATTAAGCTCAGAATGTCAGTGCAACAAATCTTTTTTAGCTCCTTTGAAGCACCCTAAGTCTTGGGTAGCCTCCATCTTTAGTTTTCCAACAATGTATCTTACTTTTATTGATCCTAACATGCAGTTTAAAAAAATCAATTCACCTACTTTGCTACGATGTGTGCCTTTGGGGGACTGTTCCCAACAACTGAATCCATCTGTTGTCTTTTCTACTTCAGTTCCCCACTATGAATGGGATTTCTTAGATAGTAGAAAGACAAATGCAAAGATAAATGTATAAGTTCAGTTACATGCCAAAACCTTTAATGATCCTCATTCAGGCTATGAATTAAAGGTTTTAATTAAATGCTGAGCATAACTATTAATCTGACTTGGTAACTGTTACCCACTTTCAAAATGGTAACCTTATAGGTGATGATGCTTGGACTCAAAACTGTATCTTCTAGTCTCAAGTCTAGCCATCTTTAGAAAATTATATCAAAACCCACCTCCATCTATAAAGCGATCCCTGAACTCTATGTTGTTCCTCACCTGTCTGCCACCATTCTAGACACTTCTATTTGAAATTAAGAGAGAGGGAACTGAGTTGGTAAAGCATGCTGGTACAGCTCAGTGATTGGAGCAGAGAAGAAGGATCTGTAGATCAGACCATTCTAGATGTGCCAACTTGTCATTTATCCCAGGGACGGTGCCTTGTTTGCTGCAGTTATGTTTTAATTCTAAGAGTTCTTCTAAGTACAAACACATCACAATTCTTTAACCAATTCATATCTCCCTCAAGCCCTTTACTTAAAGAAACATACATTTTAGAAAGCCATTCAACAATTATAAATTTTACATGTATTGAAAAATTTTGAAAAACTATTAAAAATTGAGAAAATGAGGTAAGAAGAAAGAACACTTACAATTCTATTCCCTAAGCCTAACATAAGCTCTGCTAGCATTTCTGTATTCTCTTCCATTCCTGTTTTGGCTTCTTTGTTTAACATGAGAAATTATTTTTGTAATTTTAAGCAAACTATACATCTAATTTTATATCTGGAATAAGCAGTGATTTCAAAAATAACTCATGCCATTTGGCAACCATCATAATAACTGATTCAGGTGGGAGTGGTCAAAGGATGCCAAGAGTAGTGGGTGAGTTTGAGGAGTACCAGGATATTTACATAATTTCAAATGATCCCCCCACAAGAACCTTATTAATTCCAGAAAGAAATTAAGAAAAAAACAGTGATGTCATAGTGGAGGAATCTGGCAGATACCACTTCATACAAGTGATTAAAATTAATATCACTATTCCTGGGACAAAGTGACATCACATGCTTCCTAATAAGATGTGTTGAGAGCACAGCACTCCTCCAATCCCACTTTGGTGGGATTCTTACCAAAAGTGCGTGACTGGAATCCAATCCTAAGGAAACATCAGACAAATTAAAGATGAAGGATAGTCTACAATTTAACTGGCCTGTATGGTTAGAAATGTGCACATCATGAAGTCTGCATGTACATACACAAAACAGACTAAGAAACTGTCATAGATTAACAAAGACTAAAAAGACACAATTAAATGCAATGCCTGATTGTGGGTTTTCTTTTGTAGACATTGCATCATTGGGACAACTGGAAAAAATCTAAATAAGATATTTTTGTGAGATAATATTACTTAATGTAATTGCCTGATTTTTTTTTTTTTTTTTTGAGACAGAGTCTGACTTTGTTGCCCTTGGTTGAGTGCCGTGGCGTCACAGCTCACAGCAACCTCAAACTCTTGGGCTCAAGTGATTTTCTTGCCTCAGCCTCCCTTGTAGCTGGGACTACAGGTGTCCACCACAACACCCAACTATTTTTTTTAGAGACAGGGTCTCGCTGTTGCTCAGGCTTGTCTCCAACTCGTGAGCTCAGGAAATCCTTCCACCTCAGCTTCCCAAGTGCTGAGACTATAGGCATGAGCCACTGTACCAGGCAATCACAGCCTGATTTTGATAATTGAACTGTGATTAGGTAAGAGAATGGCCTTGTTATGAAATATGCACTGATGATTTGGGGACACAAAGAGTATCATATCTGCAACTTACTGAAATGATTCTGAAGACATGTCTACACACTTACGTATATTAAGAGACGAGGGTACAGAGAAAGATTAAGCACTTGTGGTAAAATGTGGAACATTTGGGAATTTGAGTGGAGAATTCATGAAAATTCTTCCCACTATTTTTGCAACTTGTCTATAAATATGAAATTATGTTAAAATATAAAGTTAGAAAAAAAAACTTTTTCTTGCTATAAAAGTAATACCACAGTCAGTGAAAAAAATTTCAAAATAAACCTGAGGTGTCCATGGTTTACATTTTGATATACTCTTTTAATGTCTCTTGTCTACAAGGAGCTTTTTCTTATCCCCACATTGCACTTAAAATTCAAAATGCTTCACCATCATGATCTAGTTAACATTCACAAAATCTCTGTTGTGAAAGCCAGAATTATTCTCACTGTCATAGATGAAGAGACATAAATTCAAAAAGATTAACTATGGGTTTAGTTTGAAAAGATTTTCCCTTTAAGCTGGGCTCACTAGTGCATACTGAAGAGGCTGAGGCAAGAGGATCACTTGAGCCCAGGAATTCAATGCCATCCTGGGCAATATAGCAAGACTTTGTCTCTTAAAAAAGTTATCAGTTTATATCATATAATTGAAAAAAACTGCCACTAAGGAGCCTAATGACCATGATTCACAAACTGTCTGCAACTTAGTTTCCTGTAAAATGAACAGTTCGGAGTAGATGATTATTGGAATTCCTTCAAACATTACAATGCTACAATTTTAACATATTCTACTGTGAAACTTTTCTTTTATATACAGAATCTGTAGTGCCTAACAGCCTACCATAGTGCCTCATATATATAGACATTAGATGAATATATATATATATTTTTTGTAGAGACACAGTCTCACTTTATTGCCCTCGGTAGGGTGCCGTGGCGTCACACAGCTCACAGCAACCTCCAACTCCTGGGCTTAGGCGATTCTCCTGCTTCAGCCTCCTGAGTAGCTGGGACTACAGGCGCCTGCCATAGAGCCCGGCTAGTTTTTTTTTGTTTTTGCAGTTCAGCCAAGGTCGTGTTTGAACCCGCCACCTTTGGTATATGGGGCGGGCACCCTACTTGCTGTGCCACAGGCACCGCCCTAGATGAATATTTTTTTAATGAATAACAATGCATTATAAATTGTAAAACAGATAGTTATGTTTACAGAGGTTATGAAGATTACATATTATATATGATTGGTTTGTAAAGTATAATTTATAACTATAATTAACTGTTAGTATTATGATTTGGAATAGAAAATAATATAAAATTGGTTACTATTTTAAAATAGAGATTAAAGTTAACAGTCAACAGATGTCACCTTTTTGTAGGAATCTAAGAAATTTACTATGAAGTTCGTTTCTATATTATTCTCATTCAAGTATAATTCACCTTATTTTCATCAATAACCAATTTAGGTGACTGTTTAGAGACAGATGGAGAGACAAATGACAAATTAGTACTCCCCAGGTTTGTGGCATGGACATAAAAAGTGAATTTATTTTTCCAAATACCTTTTATAGCCATAGCCTTGCAAGTAGAAGACATCTTATCTAGTTTACTATTGATCCAAATGACAAGGCTGAGCATCAGATTAAGGATATGTCAGAAACCTGAAAGAAAGCTACCAACAGATGCGGCAGGACGGCAGCTTCCTTCGAAATGATCTATTAAGGCTACTGTGTTTACAAAGGCAGTTGAAAAAACACAGCACAATATACTGGGTTGTATTAAGTAATCGGCAGAGTGACCATAAAAAGTTCTGATGGTAACGTGAACCCCCATACACCAATAGTGATACATGTTCATTTTCAGCAATATAAACTATGCCCAGACTTTTGAAGATGAACAAAAGACACAGGGCTGTTTCTTTACCCCACTGTCCCTTTTCTTTTCTTTTTTTTTTTTGAGACAGAGCCTCAAGCTGACACCCTGGATAGAGTGCCGTGGCATCACAGCTCACAGCAACCTCCAATGCCTGGGCTCAAGTGAGTCTCTTGCCTCAGCCTCCCAAGTAGCTGGGACTACAGGCGCTCGCCACAACACCCGGCCATTTTTTGGTTGCAGCCGTCATTGTTGTTTGGCGGGCCCGGGCTAGATTCGAACCCGCTAGCTCAGGTGTATGTGGCTGGCTCCTCAGCCCGTTGAGCCACAGGCGCTGAGCCCCACTGTCCCTTTTCTAAAGTCACAATTTTTTCTTCAACAAATGGCAGCATTTCTAAGTGATGGTATATATTGCAAGACAACGGGAGATATGATTTAACTTAAACTGGCTGTTGACCAGAAAAGTCAAGTACAATTTAAGAATTTCATTTGAAGAAATCTTCTTTGGTGATACTGAAATACAAGTTAGCAAAATATGGTAATGATCCAAAAAGATCATGTCGAAATGGAGTCCTGAAAAATAAAAATTCTGAGGAGTTTCTTATATATAGCATAATGTTTTATGAAAAAAAAATTGTCTTGGGGATAACATACCAAACAAGCATACTTTAAAAGAAAAAACCCCACAAAAACAAGGAAGAAAACCTGTTCAGAGGTGGGAAATCCATTTTTTTGTGATCACCTTGGGATTAGTACATCTTTATGGAAGAGCCATTACTTTCTAGACTAGAATGAACTGAAGAATTTTGCGAGAATCATGGGAATAGAAAAAGATTCAGAAAATTCCCTTTTCAGATGTGTTTAGACAGACTTGAACTGGCTTTTCAAAACCGAGAGTGCTCTGAACAATATCAAGAGACCAACATTTGACACCGTTATAGACTGAAAAGCTAGAGAATTGTTGTCTAAAACAATTTAAAACATCAACAAACTTTATTTCAGCTTTTTAGTTTGTCCCTTCTGGTAGCATATGACACTTTTATAGCAATAATAGCATTCTTGGTATGTATCATTAGCTTAAATAGTGGTGAATAAAAATGTAACTCAATTATCATCATTCAATGCTACAGATATGTCAGGACATCTAGATTTGGGTCTTGGCTCTAAACATAAACGTATCATTCAATCTGCCAAACAATTATTAACCCCCTACTTTGGGTAAGGCATTGTTTTTAGACGTGATAAATAAAACAATTTTCTGGACATCAGTTTCCTTGGCTATGAAATGAGAGTTCAATTAAGTTATAAACTAGTATTTACTAAAGTACTACAGATCATCAGTTCCTTAAATGCTATTAGTATATGCTAAAATAAAGTATTGAGATCAAACAATTATGAGAAAAACTGGATTAAAAAATGAACAGGTTTTTTACTGTGCAACTTCTCAGAGCCTCTAAATGTACTGTGAGTTTCCAAGAAGGAGTATACAGGATTTCCCAAACTTATTTGACCATGGGACCCATTTTTCATACATTTCATGGGAATATTATTTTAAAGCAGCATCTTTGGGAAATACAGTGCTAAATGAATTTCAAGTTCCTTTTAAAATTTTATAATTTCTATTTTTAAAAATAAGAAATATAGAGCTGCTGAATACCCAGCCTCACTTTGCCTGGACAAAATAAACTTGATAAAATATGTTTGTGAAAAAAACCTTCCCAAAGCAAAGGAAAAAATGACTTGCAACTACATTTATTAACAACAAGAAATCAAGCTACTGAGAAATGGGTAATATAAAACATTGAGAATGAATGCCAGGAAAACAGAATTATAGGGTATACGTGAAGCAGGGATTTTTCTTCTAATCAAGACTCCTTTCGACATACTTTACCAAAAGTAAATGGTATGTGCCTCACAATGGCTCACCAAATACTGCAGATGCTAAACATCAAATGTATGTTGGACTTTATGTTTTGTATCTTAGGACCTACAATTTGCCTGCAGCTATTGTGAAATATCTAACTCAGTGCCTCAAATGGGCCTTTTGCATTCATCCTTGACAAGCCCATCACATTACTCTTGTGCTTATCACTGACTCAAATTCCCCATCACATCCCTAGCTCTCCTCTGCCAATGGATAAGAGATACGGCTCTGGTTAGAATCAGGTGGTAGTAAACAGAGCTGTAAAGCTCCAAGCCTCCCAAGTGCAGTCATGCACGTCTGGGGAGGATTTTCTGGTAGCCCACAATAAATCTACTTAGTCCAAGGAGACTAAATTTATGAATGAGTCTGCTTAGTAACAGACCCAAGTTCAAGAATGACTCTGCTGACCTAACAGCAGAATACCAAGTGAAAAGAACAAAACTTTGGAGGTGCAGCAACTTCTACTCTGAAGGGCACCAAATGAGTAAGCAATGTCTGGGAATGCTACTGTGTGACACAGAAGATTTAAAATATAGACATGTGTTATGCAGAGAGAAAGGAGAGGGAACACAGAAAAAGTAGAACAGGAAAAGAGAAATGGAAAAATTAGGATTAGATGGGACAGATAGTAAAAAAAGAAATTTGTATGATAGGAAATTCCAACTATTATTCTCTTCTGAAATCAACTTCCTCAATGTTCCTCAATGCCATGCCATTTCTGCCTTTTATCTTTGCACTTATTCCCCCTATCTGAAATTCTATTGGCATTCTCATTTGTCTAAATTTGTTGATTCCTTCCTTCCTTTTTTTTTTGAGACAGAGTTTCACTCTGTCGCCCTGGGTAGAGTGTACTGATTTCAGAGCTCATAGCAATCTCAAACTCTTGGGCTTAAGCAATCCTCTTGGCTCAGCCTCCCGAGTAGGTGGGACTATAGGCACCTGCCACAACACCCGGCTATTTCTATTTTTAATTGAGACAGAGTCTCACTCTTGTTCACGCTGGTCTCTAACTCTTGAGCTTAGGCAATCCACCCACATTGGGCTCCCAGAGTGCTAGGACTATTGGCGTGAGCCACTACACCCAGAAATTTGTCCATTTCTTTAAGACTCATCAGAAATTTCAATTCCTCAGGTTCAGTATAGGAAACAGAAGCCACTTACGAGGACTGATAATTTAATTTTCTGAACTTGCCACCATGTGCTTACACTGGCAACACTGTCCAAACAGCTCAGTAAGGTTTTACAACTGTGGAATACAGTGTTTCACAGCTGTGTCCGTGTTGGCATGTGGTGGTGTCTTGTTGAATGGTGATCATTATAGTTATTGCGTGCTGTCATGGGAATACAGGAGCTTGAATTAGAGTAATGTACAAATATTAATTTGTTAAACTTGGCAAGAGTGAAAATGCAATCAGGGACATGTTAGTCCAAGTTTATGGGGAACATGCCATGAAGAAAATGGTAGTGTATAAATGGAGTAAACATTTTTCTGTGATGAGAGAAAATGTCACTGATGAAGAGAAGTCAGGGCAGCTAGTGACAAGCAGAACTGATGGAAACACTGCAAAAATTCATTGAATTATGTGCCAAAATCATCAGCTGATTATGAGAAGTGTAGCAGACCAAGTAAACATCATTAGGGAAATAGCTAGGAAATCATAACTGAAAATCTTGGCTTGAGAAAGATGTGTGCAAAAATGGTCCTGAAGGAGCTCACTGATGAACAAAAGTAAAGGCGAGTTGAAGTTTGCCGAGACCTTTTGGAGAGGTGAGACGATGCTTTGGGCTGTGTTATCAGTGGTGATGAAACATGGGTGTACTAATATCACCCTGAAACAAAGTGTCAAAGTGCACAATGGAAGTCAGTCAATTCTCCATGACTAAAAAAGTTTGGTCAGTACAAATCAAGAGTCAAAATGATGTTGCTAACCTTTTTTGATATCAGACAGATTGTTCATTATGAATTTGTACCAACTGGATAGTTAACCAAATTTATTACTTGGAAGTGCTGAAAAGGCTAAGTGAAAAAGTTAGATAAAAATGCCCTGAACTTTTTGCTAACAATTCATGGCTCTTGCAACATGATAATACACCAATTCACACAGCACTGTCTATGAGTGAGTTTTTAGCCAGGAAACCAATAACTTAAATTGGAACACCCTCTCTCCTCACCTGATCTGGCTCCCAATGACTTTTTTCCTTTACCCAAAGGTAAAGGAAATATTGAAAGGAAGACATTTTGATGACATTCAGGACATCAAGGATATTATGACAATAGCCCTAATGCCATTCCAGAAAAGAGTTCCAAAATTGCTTAGAATGGTGGACCTGGCATTGGTGGACCAGCACTGTTACATAGCTTCCCAAGGGGAGGACTTAGTGAACAGAGGGATATTTAGCAATGATGTAGGTAGCACTTTTTCTAGGATGAGTTTTCAAACTTAACTGGCAGGAAACATGTTAATAAAGGGAAATTACATACTTATAAAATAAGTGGCAGGACTCTATCTAGGTTTTAAAAAATGACCCCCTGAACAATGTAAAGCTACCATTTGACTGTAGTACTAAGTTCAGTGGACCATCAGTAGGTATAACATGAAATCAAAATAAAAAAGCTATTACCATAAGTGCTTCTTAACCCCCAGGAGGAAGAATAATAGAAAATGCAATGTTCCCTAAAAGTTTTCCTTGATAATTACTTACACCTCTGAACCTGAGAGGCCCGTAGGCCTGACTTAATTGTGAGGGACAGTCAGCATATAACACTAGCTTGTAAGATTATGCCCTCTTCAAGTTTATGCCTATTCTTATCTTGGGTGTAAGACCCTTGGAGTTATAACCATGATGTATATCTCTAGTCTCTTCCTCCTCTGATCAAACCTAACTCCTTTGGATAGTAGTTCAAAGTATACATAAATTGTTAATTATAAATAGGAAATGCATTTGCAGACTGTATGTTTCCTGTTTATTGTTAAAAAGTGTCAGGCCAACACTTCCAAGGTAATTCTGGTTTTTAGGCTTTTATCTTATTGTAGGATGAAAGATTTAAAACCTACCATGGAAATTTATGTCTATAATGAGAAAGTGTTGAGATTCTTTTACCATTGCAGAGGAAATGAAAAAAGATAATTGGGGTTAGGGAGCAGATGGACACATTTCTGATAGCTTGGCCTAATATAAGTTGGCTTTATCCTTGTACCTACCTGGTGGTAACTCTCCACAGTGTTTCTACATGTCTAGTAATTTGGACTATCTTTTCAAGGATGTCTGCATAGCAAGTGGCTTTAGAAGATAGAGATAGTACCTCCTTTCAGGTTACAGGATGGATTTCTTTGCTGACCAGCATAAAAAGATAGTGTTTCATTTGGAGGCAAATGTTGGGCAGATTTGCTCACTGCCCAGATGTAAGTCTGGGAGTTTTCTAAGCTCAAGTTTCCTCAGGTGTGACACAGGCCCACTGCCTGTGCAGCCCTTATGGGACTCCAGGGCAAAGGGAACAAATGCAAACACGAAGCTCACACTGTCTGCTGTGTTACAAGTAACACACTTTTTAAATTAATTTGCACTTGTCATCTATTTACCAGCTGAATCTATGTGACAATCCAACCTAGCAGCTGTGGTAGCTTGATTCCTTGACAGTACTGTCTTTTGGGAAATGTTTGATGACTTCTGCTAAAGAGTAAATGAAATCTAGCTATAATGTGAAGAATGGTTTGCAGAGGAGAAAGACTTGAATCACAGAGACTGCTAGGCTGCTTCAGTTGATTAGACCATAGATGTGGTAGTCTGGATTAGAATTATGGAATAACAGAAATGGAGAAAAAGAGCCAAATTGGGGGAGCCCAAAATATGCATATAGACTCCCTGAATTGATCCCTGAATTGAAGATATATGGAGAAACCCCAAGAAGTCTTTAGAAACCCACACACACACAAAAAAGGTTGAAAAAGCTGGTCAGAGATTTCAGCTACTATCAGAGGCAGAGGAGCAGAATGTGGAGTTTATTTATTTGTTTATTTATTTTTTAGAGGCAGTCTTACTTTGTAGCCCTTGGTAGAGTGCTGTGGCGTCACAGCTCACAGCAACCTCCAACTCCTGGGTGTAGGCGATTCTCTTGCCTCAGCCTCCTCAGTAGCTGGGATTATAGGTGCCCACCACAATGTCCAGCTATTTTTTGTTGCAGTTTGGCCATGGCGGCCGTGGCTGGGTTTGAACCTGCCACCCTTGGTATATGGGGCTGGCGCCCTACCCACCAAGCCACAGGTGCCACCCAAATGTGGAGTTTAAATTCCACTTGGTTAGAGGGCTTAACACACATTTTGGACTTCCCATTGAAATCTCAGAAGAGCCATGCCTTAGAAGTATAGACTAGTTACCAGGGACTAAGAACCCAGTCTAACAGATTCAACTAAAGACTAAGGGAAAAATAGATGCTCAACAAGTTCAGTATGATTAGTCAATTTTAACTGCCTTGTAAAACAAACAGACAAACCCCTCCCGATGCTCTTTAAAGGAAGATAACAGAATCAAGAGTCTCTATAAGTTATCATCCACAATTCTGACTACACAAGAAAAAAATTATAACCCCTGTAAATAAACACAAAAATAGAATTCAATTTTAAGATAAGACACAATATAAACATATCTCAAGATAATCCAGATGTTGAAATTAGCATATCAGGATTTTACAGTAGCTTTATAAATATTTTCAAGGACTTAAGAGAAAGATGGTTATAATTACCATAAAATAAGAGATCTTGGCTGGGCCTGCTGGCTCACACCTGTAATCCTAGCACTCTGGGAGGCTGAGGTGGGTAGATTACTTGAGCTTAGGAGTTCAAGACTAGCTTGAGGAAGAGTAAGACTGTCTCTACAAAAAATTAGCAATACCTGCAGTCTAGGTATTGGTAGATAGTCTTGTCTTGGTAGATACCTGTAGTCCTAGCTACTTAGGAGGCTGAGGGAAGAGGATCACTTGAGCCCAAGAGTTTGAGGTTACTGTGAGAAATCATACCACAACACTGTAGCCTGAGTGACAGAGTAAGACTGTGTCAAAATAAGAGAGAGAGAGAGAGAGAGAAACAATTTTAGCAGAGATAAATGAAACTATAAAAAGAACCAATTAGAAATTCTAGAATTGGAATGTACAATATTTGAAATGGAAAAATTTTTGCATAAACTTAATAGTAGACTAAAAAGCAGAAGATAGGATCAGTGAATTTCAATAGATCAATAGAAGCAATGTCATTTGAGGAAAAGGAAAAGATTTTTAAAAAATCAATAGAACCTCCATGACCTGGAGGACAACATATAAGAATCTAACATCTCTATAACTGGTGCCCCAAAAGGAGAAGAGAGAATGGAATAGATAGAGTATTTGAGAAATAATGACTGAAATTTGGTGAAAGCAACAACGTTTAAATCTAAAGAATCTCAGTGAGTCCCAAGCATGGGTAATATACAGAAAACCACCTCTAGGTAGCTGATATGCAAACTGTTGAAAGCCAAAGCTAAAATGAAAATATTGGAGGAAAAAACCACCACCTTCAAACATATAGGAACACTAGGAATAATGGTGACATCTCATCAGAAACAATGACTACCAAAGACAATGGCATGACATAAATATCGATAATTTACATTTTATGAGGCGTAGTAGAACATTTGAATGTGCCACGTAAAAGATTCATCCTGTTAACCCTACAGCATCCTTTTAGGTATAGCTAAATAATACATAGGTATAGCTAAAAAGCCAACAGAGGAACTAAAATGAAATATTTTAAAAAACTGATTAATGGAAAAGAAAGCAGGAAAACAAGCTGAGAGGAACAAATATAGATGGCTCAAATTGCAAATAAAAATAATAAGATGAAAGACCTAAACTTAATTTATCAAATGTAAATAACTAACATTTCAATTAAAATGTAGATATTGTCAGACTAAGTTTAAAAAAAGCAAGTCTATAAGAGATGCTTATCGTTTACAAAAGATACACTTTAAATATAAAGACACAGATAGGTTGAAAGCAAAAGGATAGAAAAAAATATGCCTGGAATGAGTTATCATAAGAGACCTGGAAGAGCTATATTATTATCAGATAATGGAAACATTAAGATATTTATATAAAGTACCCTCCTGCAAAATATTTATTGATTAAAAAGATGAAAAACCTACAGTGCACCTTAATTGAGCAAGTAAACATCATCAGGAATGGAAAAAAAATCAAAGCTGTGTGACCTGTAATAGGATTTGATGAGAAGACCACAGCATCCTTTCTATGATATCTTTACCAATAGGAATAACATAAAACTAAACATGAAGATACCTAACAAACCCAAATTGAGGGACACTATATAAAATATCTAGCCTGTAATCTTCAAATGTGATAGTATTATCAAAAGTGAGGAAAGAGTAAGAAACTTCTCTAGATTGAAGAAGACTAGAGTTAACAATTATATGAAATGTGTAATTTTGAACTTAATATTTAAGCATATTATTGGGATAATAATAGGGTCTCAGGATTACCTGGTAGTACTGTATCAATATTAATTACCTGATTTTGATGGTTGCATTGTGGTAATGTTGGTAATGTTCCTGTTTCTATAAAATACACGCTAAAAAATCTGGATGTAGTAGGCATCAGGTCAGCAATTTACTCTTAAATGGTTCAGGAAAAAAATTTTGTTGTGCTATACTTGCAACTTTTCTGTAAGTGTGAGATATTTCAAATAGAAAACTTATAAGTTTAATTTGTAAATAAAAGATATGAACATTACTATCAGCCACATTTATGTAACTAATATTTTATAGAACACTATACCCTACAACTGCAGAACAAAATGCATATTAAGAATTCACTAAAATAGAACATACACATATCCTGGGCTATAAAATAAGTCTCAACAAATTTCAAAAGATTAAAATTTTATAGAATATTTCATTCACTACAACCAAGGAAAATTATAAATCAACACAAAAGTCCCAAATATTTGGAAGTTAAATAGTACATTTCTTTTTTTTTTTTTTTAAGTCTGTGCTTTATTTTTTATTTTTATTTATTTATTTATTTTTGCAGTTTTTGGCCAGAGCCGGGTCCGCCGCCTCCAGTATATGGCGCCGGTGCCCTACTCCTTGTGCTACAGGCGCCGCCCAATAGTACATTTCTAAATAATCCTTGGTTCAAGGAAGAACTCATAGGAAAATTAGAAAATATTTCTGCATATTATTTTATATACGTGTGTGTGTGTATATGAGATTTTGTCCACAGTTATTGATTCATAACTCCCACAGCCCTTGCTAAAGTCTTTTGTTATCATGCTGGGGCACTTTAGGCCTCAGGAAATGGAATTTCTCTCTGACCTCATTCTCTCTTTTCACCTGCTCCTTTTTCTCCATAAGGCAGGCCTTAGAAACTGAAAATATACTCTGTTCTTTCCCTGCCTCTGGCCATAAAGAAATTCTCTGACCTACTCTGTCTGACTATAAGTTATATGACCCTTGTTACAAAAGAGGTCCTGGACCTTATCTGGGGGGGGAAGGAATGCTGCATAGAGAGGCCAGTTAGAATCTGAACACTCAGTCTATTAATATTAGATCACAATGTTTTTGCTCAATCACATTTACACAGTTATTAATCAGGCCTATCCAGTGCCGTCTCCGTAAGTGGCCCATGAGGATGCGGTACCCAGAGCTGTAGGGTAGCTGAACAGGGGGTTTAAAGGAAGGTGAACAAGAACTCATCCACATGCAGAGGGTGCACTCCCAACTCCACGGGGGCAGAGGTCCCTTCCAGACCTCTCATTTCGTACCTCTTTATCTTGTTTATTTGTATCAAAATATCCTTTGTAATAAGCTGGTAAACATAAATGTTCCCCTGAGTTCTGAGCCACCCTAGCAAATTAATCAAACAGAGAGAGTTGTGAGAACCTCAACTCGAAGCCAGTCGTTCAGATGCTCCAGAGGCCTGGACTTGTGACTGGCATCTGACAGAGGAGCAGCAGTGGGGACTGAGCCCTTAACCTGTGGGATTTGATGCCATCTCCAGTGTTGGAAGTATGCAGTGTGCAGTGTTGGAAGCAAAGTAGAAGACACTCAACTGGCATTGGCTACAGAAGTGATTGCTTGCTTGCTGGTGGGGAGAAACCCCTACACATTTGGTCATAGAAGTCTTCTGTGTTAATTGTTGTATTGAAAAAAATAGGAAAAAAAAAACAGTGAGTGCGCTTTTTTTCTTCAGAATTTCAAACTTAAAGATAAAAAATACATATCAAAACTTGTGAGCTGCAGCTAAGGTAGCAGTAGGAAAATTTCATAGACTTAAATAATTATATTTATATATATTTAAGTTAATTATATATAAATACATTTATACATATTTAAAAATTTATAATATTTTATAATAATAATTATTATAGAAAATCACTGAAAAACCAAAACTCAAAGTAAGTCAAAGTAAGGAAAAGAGAACAAAAATAAGAAGTGCATTCAACAAAATAGGAAACTGACAAATTGTAGAAAAAATAAACTTGGTTCTTTGGAAAGGTTAATTAATTAATATGTAGCACGACCAGTAAGAAAATAAAGAGAGGCTCAGGGCCTGTACCGCAGCAACTATGGCACCAGCCACATACACCAGAGCTGGCAGGTTCAAATCCATTCTGGGCCTACCAAACAACAATGACAACTACAACCAAAAAATAGCCGGGCGTTGTGGTGGGGGCCTGTAGTCCCAGCTTCTTGGGAGGCTAAGGCAAGAGAATAGATTAAGTCTAAGAGTTTGAGGTTGCTGTGAGCTGTTGCCACGGCACTCTATCCAGGGTGACAGCTTGAGACTCTGTCTCAAAAAAAAAAAAGAGAAAGAAAATACAAATTATTATTACCAGGTATATTCGTTTGTGCTGCTCGAACAAATTACAATAAACTTTAGTACTTAAAATAACACAGTTTTATTATCTCACAATTCTGTAGGTAGGAAGTCTAACACGAGTCTCGCAGGATTTAAAATCAAAATGTTGGCGGAGCTGCATTCCTTTTGGAGGCTCTAGGGGAGTATGATATAATAAGAAGTATATATTTTGGTCTTTGCTCCTGGATCCTAACCAGAGCTCTAGAAACACTTGTAATTTCCTAAGTGATAAGAGTGATAGGAGTATCTTCTGTTATGATATTTGGGTTTTGCTCCTGGCTGCTGAAAGAGATCCAGAGTGAAGGTGAAAGGAGCATCTTTCATTAGTGATAATAATCCCTTTTCAACCACACCTGAGTTTTTGCTAATGAGGTGATTTGGGTGATATTCCTAAGGATAGGGAACTAGTTGCCAGGGGAACCAATGATGTAAGAGAATTGGAACTTTCAGCCTTATCTCCACCTCTGAGGAGAAGAGTGGGGTTAAAGGTTGAGCTGATTACCGATGGCTATTGATTTAATCAACCAAGCCTACATAAAGAAGTTGTTGTAAGATTTCTAACTGAAAGGGTATGGAGAGCCCGTAGGTTAGTGAACAAGTACACATCTATGTGCTGGGAAGCTTGTTCTGGTCTTTATGAGCTGTTCTAGCAAATTACGTAACCTGAGGAGAGGGTCATGGGAACCTCAGATTTATAACAAAGTGGGAAAGAAGTTGTGTGCAGCCTGGAGACCCACTCACTAATTGAGATTGAGGTCTGAAGTAGGGGCAGTCTTGTGGAACTGAGACCTTAACCTTGTAGGGTCTACTCTTAGTTTGGGAAGTTTGTATAAAAATTGACTTAAATGGTAGGACACAGTGTTGGTGTCTGCTGAGAAACGGAAAATTGGTGTGGAATTGGTCCCCCATTCATTGGTATCAGAAGTGTTATTTGAGAGTAACAAAAAAGAGGTTGGATTTTTTTTTTCCTTTTAGGGAGAAATTCTTTTCTTGCCTTTTCTGGCTTCTAGAGGCTGTATTGGCTTATGGCTTCCTTCCAGCCACCAATCTTACCATTTTGGCTTCAATTTCTGTCATCATATCCCATTTACTGACTCTCCTGCCTCCTTTTCCTTATAAGGACCCTTTTGTTTACACTGGCCCCACTTGAATAAATGAGGATAATTTCCCCATAAGAATCTCAGTTTAATCACATCTGCCAAGTCCCTTCTACCAGGTAAGTTATGTATTCACAGGCTCTAAGGATTCAGACATGGACATTTTGGGAGAAGTAATATTCTGCCTATCATACCAGGAAGGGAAAGCAGTATACCACTACAGACTCTACAAACATTAGAAGAATAGAAAATAAGGGAGAACAGAGAACAAATTTATGTAAATAAATATATATAGCTACTTAGATCAAATGAACAAATAGCTGAAAAAGATACTCAAATGGATGGTAAGAAGAAAATCTAAAATAGCCCAAATCTATAAAAGAAATTAGGTTTTTTACCAAAAAAACATTCCTATCAAAATAGGGGTTGGGGGGGGCTCGGCGCCTGTGGCTCAACGGGCTAAGGCGCCAGCCACGTACACCTGAGCCCGGGCCCTCCAAACAACAATGATGGCTGCAGCCAAAAAATGGCCGGGCGTTGTGGCAGGCGCCTATAGTCCCAGCTACTTGGGAGGCGAAGGCAGGAGACTCGCTTGAGCCCAGGAGTTGGAGGTTGCTGTGAGGTGTGATGCCATAGCACTCTATCCAGGGTCACAGCTTGAGGCTTTGTCTCAAAAAAAAAAAAAACAACAAAATAAGGTGGTGGGCGGGAACTAAGTAGTTGCACTGGTGAATTCCACCAAAAATTTAAGGAAGAAATAATACCAGTCTTATTCAACTTTTTCTATGAGAAAAGAGGATGAAACAGTTTCCAGATTATTTTATGAGTTCTGTGTAATCCTGATACCAAAACTTGACAAAGACTCCACAAGAAAACTAAACTATAGATCAATATTTCTTTTAACATTGTTACAAACATCCTTACTATATTAGCAAATTAAATATATGTAAAAAGCACATTATGTCATAACCAAGTAGGACTTAATTCCAAAATGCAAGGTTGGTTTCTTATTTAAAAATCAGGCCAGACACCGTGGTTTACACCTGTAATAATCAGCACTTTGGGAGGCTGAAACAGGAGGATTGTTTTGAGACTATGAGTTTCAGACCAGACTGGGAAACAAAGTGAGACTCTGCCTCTACAAAAATTAAAAAATAATTAGCCAGGCATGGTGGTGTTCATCTGTAGTTCTAGCTGCTTGCGAGCCCAAGGTAGGAGGATCATGAGACCAGGTGTTCAAGGCTGCAGTGAGCTATGATTGTGCCACTGTACTCCAGTCTGGATATCAGAGTGAAATCCAGTCTCAAAAAAAAAAGAAAGAAAGAAAGAAGGAAAATCAGTTGAGGTGCTGGGCACTGTGGCACTTGCCTGTAGTACCAACTACTTGTGAGGCTGAGGGGAAAGGATTGCTTGAGTCCAAAAGTTTCAGCAGCCTGGGAAACACAGCCAGACACCTTCTCTAAACAAATCACATTAAAAAAAATCAACAGATGGGGTGGTGCCTGTGGCTCAAAGGAGTGGGGCACTGGACCCATATACTGGAGGTTGTGGGTTCAAACCCAGTCCCGGCCACACACACACACACACACAAAATCAACAGATGTAAAAGCAAATTATTTAAAGAAGAACAACCCCACACAATCATCTCAATAGATGTAAAAAGGACATTTGACAATATTTGATACCCATTCTTGGTATAAATTCTCAGAAAACTAGAATCAAAAGAGTTTCCTCAGTCAATATACCAATTATCAGTTTTTTGGGTTTCAACTCCAAATCAACTCTTCTTTACCCTATATTATAATACTATAGCTATACCCTGTAAACACTTCCTTTTTGCCAGTTGCCATAAAATTTGGCTATTTCCGTAGAGGGTGCAACAGGGACACTGCAAATAACAGCAGAGAAAAGACTTCTTCCCTGGGTTCAGTATGCTACTCTTAGCTCCTCTGATGCAGATGTTAGGGACCCAGCAGATCTCATGCTCCAGAGAGTTTCACCACTACCTAGTTAGGCTGCTTTCTGCTCACCAGCCCCAGCTCTCTAGTTATGGCCCTTGGAATCCCAGTGAACTTGTCCCTAACCACATTCATTTCAACAAGGTGTGAATCTCAGCTCTGCAAGCCGGAAAGTCCTCTTCCAACTTTGTTCTTCCATTGGATATTATCCGTAAGCCTGAGTGGTAGTAGCTTCTCCTTACATTTGCTATCCTGTATTCTTTAGATTAAGGATATCTTTTTAAAACTGATGGTTAAATTCATATTTAGTGGTGACATACTAAATGCTTTCTCCCTAAGATCAGAAATAAGGCAAGGATATCTACTCTAAACATTTCTATTTAAGTTTATAATGGAGGTCTTAGCCAGTGAAATAATCCAGGAAAGAAAGGAAGGATTGAAGGGAAGAAGAGAGAGCATAAAGATTGGGAAAAATCCCTCATTTTAAATTGTACATGATTATTTATTTAGAAGCCTAAGGAATCTACAAAACAATTAACAAAATTAATAAGGAAATTTAGCAAGGTGACAGGGAACAAGATCAATGCAAAAAATTCATAGAAGACATACAAATGACAAGCACATAAAAAGATCCTCAACATCATTAGTCATTAGACAAATGCAAATACCACTACACACAAATTAATACCACTACACACCTAAAAGGAATAAATGGCTTAATTTAGAATGGCTAAAATTTTAAAAGACCGACTATATAAAGTGTCATCATACAAAGTGAGGATATGGAGGAAGCGGCACTCTCACTCATTGTTGGAAAGTAAAATAGTATAACCACTTTGGAAAACTGGCTATTTCTTACACTTATACCTAGCCATTCCATTGCCAAATATTTACCCAAGAGAAATGAAAGCAAATTTTTTCATATGAATATCCATACCATTTTCATCTGTAATAGCCCCCAAATGGAAAGAACCCAAATGTCCACCAACTGGCAAATGGATAAACAATTTGTAGTATGTCCATCCAATGAAATACTACTCAGCAATGGAAATAACTTATTCTTACTGATATATGCAATAAATGAAAAAATTTCAAAATAATTATACTGAGTGCAGGAAGCCACACAATAAAGACCTGTATGAGTTTATTTATATAAAATTCTAGAAAATGCAAACCAATCAAGTGTGATGAAAAGCAGCAGATCAGTGGATGCTTGGGGGGGGAGGACAGAGAGTGGCTGGAGAAAAGGATAACAAGTGGTCATGAGGAAAGTTTTGGAGATGATGGTTACATTTATTATTTTTATTACAGTGATGGTTTCATAGGTGTGTACCTATGTTAAAATTCATAAATTATACAACTTAGAAATATGTTATTTATTATAGACCAATCATAACTCAAGAAACTATTAAAAAGAATATAAAGAAGGAACACTGGAGATGGTGGCACAACACTGTAAATGTACTTAATGGCACTAAATAGTATACTCAAAAATGGCTAAAATGGTAACTTTTATGTTATATACATTTTGGCACAATTAAAAGAAATTGCAAGAGAAAGTTTTAAAAGAAATCAAAATGCATTGCTATTATAGATAATCTAACCTGAAATCTTATTTTAAATCTTTATTTGATGTCTCATTGTAGAAGCATTTAAAATATAATATAAGAAAAATGGGAAAAGGATTTGGAAAAATTCATAAAAGAAAATATACAGATGACTATTAAGCATATGAAAGTACTCACCTTCATTATCAGGTAAATGCAAATTAAAACAAAAATGAGACAGATACTAGCAATGATAAACAAATGTTGCTGAAGATAAATGGAACTTGGAACTCTCACTTACTGTATTGCTGATCAGAAAGGCAAGTGGTACCAAGACTTTGTAGAACCATTAGACGGTGTCTACCAAAGCCAAAAATATGCCTATCCTATTAAAGAACACTTTCACTACTAGGTATTCATATAAGAGATGATCATGTATGTCCATTAAAAGATTTGTATAAGAAATGTTAATTTATTCTATTCATACAATTCATTCATAATAGCCCCAAACTGTAACCAACCCAATATCAATTAACAAGTGAATATATAAACAAATTACAATATATGCATGTATTAGAATACTATTCTTTCTCTATAGAGAAAGAATAAACCATTGATAAATGCAAAAATATGGATGAATCTCAAAATTGTTACATTGAACAAAACAACCTAGACAGAAAAAATACATATTTCACATTTCCATTCATAGAAAATGTAAGAACAATCAAAACTAATATTTTGTGTCAGAAATCAGAATGGTGGTTAAAACATGGAGGTGGGGGCTTGGTGCCCATAGCACAGTGGTTATGGTGCCAGCCATGTACAATGAAGCTGGTGGATTTGAACCTGGCCAAGGCCAGCTAAACAACAATGACAACTGTAACAAAAAATAGCTGGGAATTGTGGCGGGTGCCTGTAGTCCCAGCTACCAGGAGGCTAAGGCAAGAGAATCACTTAAGCCCAGGTGTTTGAGGTTGCTGTGAGCTGTGACATCATATCACTCTACTGAGGGTGACATAGTGAGACTATCTCAAAAATAACAAAAACAAAAACAAAAACACAAAGCAACAAACAAACAAAACAAGGAGGTGGGGACTGGCTGGAAGGGGGTGGTGGTAGGATAGGTTTTATTAAAATACATTTAATTATATCCTTTTCTGTAAATTCCAATATGTAAATTTTAACTCAATAAAAATAAAACTTAGTACAACTAATATTAAATTAACACTATAAAGTTTGCTTTTTGCAATGTACATTTATTAATAAAAAGTAAACCTATTATCAGCATTATTTCATTAAAAAGTTTAAGCCCTTGAAAAAGGAATAAGGGACTGTCCCTCCTATGGAAGGATTGCTGGAAACTTTATACCTATTATATCTATTTATATCCTTCTTCCCTTTGTTGAGGAAAATCATCAATGATTAACCATCAATAAATTGATGGCATACATTATACAAAGTTATCCATGTGAGAAACAGCTCCATTGCAAATGATCACACATCAACTCTAATTTAGAATCTCTACTCTTTTTCCTTTCAATTTGTGGCAGATATTTAAAATCACTGCTTCTACTCTGTGATATCTTTAATAATTATGGCATCTCTCTTTCAATGGCTTCTTAATTTGCCCTCTTGTTGAATCTCTATCTGAGATGGTCTGGGAGATCTCTTTGAGTGCTCCCTAAACTTCCCCCAAATGCATTTTTGTATACTATGTAGCCTATATGTTAAGTTATATTTTTCTAACATGGTCTTCAAATGCACTAAAAAACCCATCCCGCTATTTTCAAGAGATGCTTTAATGCGAAGACAGACTTGTATACCGGCTATGTACACACAGACATACACGTACCTTCATACCCATATATTGAATACCACAATGATCTTTTTCTCAGTTTTCTACAAAATGGTAAAAACTTTTGTCACCAACAGCTGTGAATTTATTTTCTTTTGTGAATTTATCTGTCCAAATCCTTTGCCCATTTTTCTTGAATTATTTTTAAGATGTTACTACAATGAGACATTAAACAAAGGATTTTAAAATAAGATTATATAACATCTGTAACAGCAATGCATTTTGATTTTTTTTAAAATAAGATTATATAACATCTATAACAGCAATGCATTTTGATTTTTTTAAATTCTCTCTTGCAATGATGTTTTTGTAAAATTGTGGCAAAATATACATAAGAGTTACCATTTTAATCATTTTTGAGTATACTATTTAGTGCTACTACTGCTACATCTAGTAACCTTGGTTTAGCCCTGCTAGAACCATCTCCAACATCAGCATTTTAAACATACTAGAATTGTATGAGAAGCTTTTAAAAAGTACTAGTGTCTGCTTCCTACCACACACCAAATGAACTAGAACCTTGGGAGGTGGAAATCAAGCAATTTTTAAGAATTCCTTTATAAATATTTTTATTAAATGTTAAAAGCCACACTTCTTTGCAATATTATTTTAGTGTTCTCTCTAGGGATTACAGTTTATATCCTTAACTTTATTTTTATTTGTTTATATCCTTAACTTTTATTTATTTATTTATTTATTTATTTATTTATAGATAGAGTCCCCCTCTGTTGCCCCTGACTAGAGTGTCATGGTGTCACAGCTGACAGCAACCTCAAACTCCTGGGCTCAAGCAATCTTTTTGCCTCAGCCTCCCAAGTGGCTGGGACTATAGGCATGCATCACCAGGCCTCCCTAATTTTAGTATTTTTAGTAGAGAGGGGGTCTCTCTTGCTCAGGCTGGTCTCCAGTTCCTGAGCTCAAGCAATCCACCCACCTCAGCCTCCCAGAGTGCTATGATTACAGGAGTGCCTGCTTTATATTCTTAACTTTAAAAATTTTATTTAGAGTTAATATTGTATCACTTTATATAAAATATAAAAGCCTTGTTATTGTAGTTACACTTCTCTCACTCCACTTTGTTATAGTTATCACATGCATTACATCTACATATACTATTAACTTATATCCCACAGCATAATTTTTGCTTTAAATAGTCATTTTTGCATGGTTTTTGCCTTAAATAGTCATTTCTTTAAATTATTTATTTTAAAGAAATTAAGAGAAAAATAATTACTTATCTTTACCTACATATTGACCTTTTTTGGTGTTTTCACTTTTTCCTCAAAATCCAAGTGTCAAGAGCAAGAGCCTGTCTTTACTAAGAACAAAAAAAAAAATTAAATGGGTGTTAAGGTGTGAGTCTGTAGTCCCAGCTACTTGGGAGGCTGAGGCAGGAGGATCACTTGAGCCCAGGAATTCGAGGTCACAGTGAGCTACGATGATGTCACTGCACTGCAGTCCCAGCAACAGAGAGATACTCTGTCTCAAAAAGAAAAAAAAATCCCAACTTTCTACTGTCTAGTTTCATTTTCTTTAGGCCTGAAAAACTTCCTTTAGTATTTCTTGTAATATAGGTTTGTTTCTTAGTTTTGTTTGTCCTTATTTCACTTTTATTCTGGAAAGATAGTTTTTGATAGATATAGAATTCTAGATTGACAGCTTTTTTCTTTTAGCACTTCAGAGCTATTGTTCTGTTTTGACAATTATTTCTGAGGATCATGCTGTCACTTGTATTTATGGTTTACTATATTGGATCATGTCTTTTTGTACACGTTTTTAAGATTTTTCTCTTCATCTTTGGTTTTCAGTAGTTTTGTTATGGTATTTCTAGACGGGGTTTTCTCTGTATTATCTTACTGGGGTTCACTGTGCTTCTTGAATCTTTACATTTATATCTTTCACCAAGTTTGGGCAATTTTTCTCAATCATTTTTCTGCCTTATTCACTCTCCTATCCTTCTGGGAATCTAATTACATATAGTTAGGGTTTTCAATATTTTCTCACAAATCACTAAGACTTTTTTTTTTAACTACATTGCCCTCTTTTTTTAAGACTGGATAATTTCTGTTGCTCTATCTTCAAGTTCACTGACTGTTTTGTCATCTACAATCACTGATATACCTTTCTACTGAAATTTTTATTTAGATATCGTATTTCTCAGTTCTAAAATTTCCATTTAGTTCTTTTTTATAGTTTCTACTTTTTGCAATCCATCCTGTTTATTTACTATAAACTTTATTTTTCTTTGCATTCTTGAGCACAGTTAAAATAGTTGCTTTCAATTTCCTGTCTGATAGCTAAACATCTGGGATAACAATAATGATAGCTATCAATTTTTACCTTTTTTTTCCAGTATAGACCACAGTTTCCCATTTGTCTTCATGTCTAGTAATTTTTAAGACTATCTTTGATGTTGAAAATATGCCGTAGAGATTCCAGATTCTGTTTTGATCTGCTGAAGAGTATTCATTTTTTTTGTCTTGGCAGGAGGATAACCTGGTTGAATTCAAACTTAAAACTTTTTTTTTTCCTGCACAGGCAGGCAGCAGCTAGATCTCTGATGATATATTTTAGCCTTAGTTTGGCAGCCTGAGGTTTGCCCTGTGTATGTTTAGGTCAGGGCTTAGTCAGAAATTTTGGCAGTTTATATATAGAGTTTGGGACTTCCTTTTTGTGGGTTTTTCTGTTCTATAATATCTCTTCTGACTTTCTGCCATTTCTCCAAGTGTTGTCCTCTGATTCCTCAACAAGAAAGAGTGTAGATTTTTATTCAATTTTCATACTGCTTGAAGAATTGAGTAGGCCCTGCCTTAAAAGTGGAACAACTCACCCAATGCTGTTCTCTTTCCCCCTTCTTCCAGAAGTTGATTCCTCTATAATTCCTGCCTGCTTGGTCACCCTTCAGTTCTTCCAGATAGTTAATTGGTTTTTTTCCAGAGTTTGAAACTGTTATCTACTGGAGGGTAGATCCAATATGAGCTACTATGCCATTTCAAAAGGCATTGCTCTTTTATAAAACTTTCTAGATGGTTGAGAAACACGGTATTAATCCTGACAATGTGAGAAGTATTTAGGTAGTCTTAGCCATTTTCATCCTTCTAAATTAATCTAAGATAATGGTAGCCCAGGACTGACCACTGAGATAGCATATTACAGCTTGAGTCATTCATATAACTATTACAACCTGTGCCTGGTGATTATCACTGGGCTCTCATATTTCCCCCCACACAGCCAATTCACCCCCTTGAACTAATCATTTAACCCCCTATATGGAATAGCCATTAAATCTTAAGCTCCACTCTGAACACTATAGGTAAATATAACACACTGGTATGTGAATGTAAACATATCTAAACATAGAAAAATATAATATATAATAAGATAAGATAATAATATATAAAAGATAAAAAACAGTACTCTATCGGGGCCTTTACCATGCATGGAGCTTGTAGGACTAGAAGTTTGCTCTTGGTGAGTCAGTGAGAGAGCAGACATTACTGAACACAACTACAGACATTATAAACACTGTACACTTAGGCTATACTAAATTTATGAAAAAAAACCCTGTGGCTCAATAGGTTAGGGTGCCAGCCACGTACACCTGAGCTGGCGGGTTCGAATCCAGCCCGGCCCGCCAAACAACAATGATGGCTGCAACCAAAAAATGGCCGGGCGTTGTGGCGGGCGCCTGTAGTCCCAGCTACTTGGGAGGTGGAGGCAGGAGACTCACT
>CAUYRH010161389.1:0-24584 GCA_963574655.1 Perodicticus potto
AAGCGAGTCTCTTGCCTCCGCCTCCCAAGTACCTGGCGCCAGCCACAACGCCCGGCCATTTTTTGGTTGCAGCCGTCATTGTTTGGCGGGCCTGGGCTGGATTCGAACCCGCCAGCTCAGGTGTACATGGCTGGCGCCTTATCCCATTGAGCCACAGGCGCCGAGCCCAGATAGGCTGTGTTTTCTAAGGAAGACGTGGGCTTGTTTGTAGGATCTATTAGAAAAGCAAAGGTAAGTAGAAAAGTGAGAGGGAATCAGTAAAGGAGGTCTCTGAGGTAAGAGAAAATGGGATAGAGAACCCAGGTTCTTGAAAGTGTCTGTCTTCGGGAGGAAGGTTCCCTCTTCCAGTGTAATGGAGGGAAGGAGAAGAGATGGGGGCAGATGGATGTAGGCAGGTTTGTAGATTTGGTTGTGGCAAGTTGAGGTGTTTCCCATCCCAAAAGGCAATTTTTCTCTATGAAACAAGATAAGTCATTTGCTGGTAACTAATAGGTGAGAGCTGGGCAGGATTATAGAAAGCAGAGAGAATAGTGACAGTTTTAGTAAAGAATAGATGTGTAGGCTCGGCGCCTGTGGCTCAACGGGCTAAGGCACCAGCCATGTACACCTGAGCTGGCGGGTTTGAATCCAGCCCGGGCCCGCCAAACAACAAAGACGGCTGCAACCAAAAAATGGCCGGGCGTTGTGGCAGGCGCCTGTAGTCTCAGCGACTTGGGAGGTGGAGGCAGGAGACTCGCTTGAGCCCAGGAATTGGAGGTTGCTGTTAGTTGTGATGCCACAGCACTCTATCCAAGGTGACAGCTTGAGGCTCTGTCTCAAAAAAAAAAAAAAAACAAAAAAACAGATGTGTAAGCTAACTTGAGAAGAAGTACAGAAGGATTTCTAGGCAGTGTAGAGAGGTTCCAGTTGAGGTTGAAGACATTAATTCATAGTGGAGCTACTCTGGTTGTATGACTTTTCAATTTCAAACAGTTCTCTCTAGTTTAACTACTGTCCCTATCATGCCACTAGAGTTTTCACCAAAGTCACAGGGATCCTTGTTACTAAGTCCAGTGCCTAGTATTTCAGTCTTTCCCTTGTATGGTCTTCTCTGAGTTGACATCTCTCTTCTGAAACACTTTCTTTCCTTGATTTCTGCAATGCCACACACTCATGGTCTTTTTTCCTATCACTCTTTTTCTCTCTTCCTCTATCTCTTTAGCATAAAAAGTCAGGCAGAACTAAAGTTTTAACTGCCACATGCTAATGTGAAAACACTGATCAAGTTCATCATTACTCTATGGTTTGGTCTTTCTTAACCTTAAAATGTAAAAAATAATGACAACTGCTGCACAGGGTTGTTGCAAGGAGCTCAGCCACCTGGCTGTGGGTATGGAGGCAGTAGATGTTTGACTCATCAAGGGGAGAGATTTTCCTCAAGGAGATATAATGAAAAAAACAGGGCATTGAAGATATGATAAGACAGCAGTTGACAAGATGGACCATGGGATTTAAGCTGGATGTTAAGAGAAGAGAAGATAGTCGGGAGCCTGATGGATATGGAAAAAGTAGTTAGGTACCAATAAGGTGAGGAACAGGTATGCTGGGCATAGTTGAGCATGCCAGAAGGATTAGGGATTATGGTTAGAGAATAGAATGTCTGAATTAGTGATTTCAGAGGTGGGATAGTGCTAGGCGTTGGAATTTCCAAGGTATAGCCATAGGAAACCCTTCATAGTTGGGTTGAAGAGAATGTTGTTATTGATAAGGAATCAAGAAACAAAAAAGTTGGATGAGAACTCCATAAGGATGTTTGCAGATGTATTCACGCACACATAAAATATGTTTACCTACTCCATATGCACAGACACATGTGTAAATACACATACAAATGCACATCTACATAATTTGTGTACATTCAGACCAAGTCTTGCAAATGTGTGCATACCCCAAAACTAAGTGGAGCTATGGTTTGGATGTTTGCCCCCTCCAAAACTCATGTTTTAAGTTGATTCCCAGTGTTGGAAGAAGGGTCGCAGGGGTGGTATTTGGGTCTTGAGGGCAGATCCTTCATGAGTAGAGTAATGCCCTTCTTTGAGGTTGAATGAGTTCTCATTGTTAGTTCCTAAGAGAGCTGGTTGTTATAAAGAGCCTGGCACCTCTTCTGCCTCTCTCTTGCTTCCTCTGTTGTGGTGATCTCTATGCAAACCAGCTCCCTTTCACTTTCCACCAAGAGCGGAAGCAGCCTGAGGGCCTCACCAGATGCCCAATCTTGAACTCTTCCACACGTCAGAATCATGAGCCAAATAAACCTTTTTTTTTGAGACAGAGTCTCACTATGTCGCCCTCAGTAGTATGCTGTGGTGTCACAGTTCACAACAACCACAAACTCTTGGGCTTAAGCAATTCTCTTGCCTCAGTCTTCCAAGTAGCTGGGACCACAGGCACCCACCACAATACCTGGCTATTCTCTTGTTGCAGTTGTCATTGTTATTTAGCTGGCTCAGGCCAGGCTTGAACTCGCCATGTTCAGTGCATGTGGCTGGTGCCGTAACCACTGTGCTATGGGCGCCGAGCCCAAATAAACCTTTTTTCTTTATAAGTTATCCAGCCTCTGGTATTCCTTTATAGCAACACAAAGCAGACTGAGACAGGTAGACTTTTGGATAAGCAGACGTCCAATCTTTGAAGGATTCTGAGTCATTCCCAGCAAAAAGGGCTCAGCAAGTTATGCCCAGCAGTTGTAGGGACGGGCCACCTAGTATTTAACAAACCCACATATATTAGGGTACGAAGATTGCTACTCTATTTTTCCTCTGCCATCTATACTCTGTGCCTTGCTATAATTTCTGAGTGATCTGGAATGGGTGGAGTTGGGACCAGCTCTTAGAGTAAGGAGGAGGAGACTGTCTTAGGTCCTTCCAAGGAACATTCTGTTTCTCCCACTCCCCTGGGAGGGGGACAGTAGGAGAAACTGCTGAAAGGAAGGGTTGATATCTACGATTGAATATGACTTTCCTGACCTTGGAGAATTCAGAGTCCCGGTCAGTGCAATAATAAATTAAGGGCTTAAGGAGGAATGAATTCTCAGCCTCAATGAAGTTCTTTGCTAGGGGCCATAGGCAGGCCAGCAGGTTGGGATGATGCAGATTGGAGGCTTTAGTGAGTGGGCTGAGCTGGCTGGGAAGCGTCAGGAGTGAGAAGATCCAAAACTCTGCTAGTCAGGTCATTTTTTAGGAGCTGTGGGGATAAAGCTGCTCAAGTGATGGGCAGCTGAATGGAAGCTAGGACTTGAAGGGTGACTGCAAGGAGGTGGCCACAGAGCTCTTCCTAGCTAATAGCTTTTCAGGGCTAATTTGGGAAAAATAAGAACAAACAAAAATGAAAGCCAAGAGAGGTATAATTATCTGTAGGCCCTGCAAGGTGTTATTTTTTTTTTTTATTTTGGAGGGGGACAGTTTGCCCTGAGGGCAGATACTTCTGGGTGAGTCAGTGGTCAGAATCAGGCTGGGGCTGTGATCCAAGGTCTTTGACATCATCCAAAGTACAAAACATTATCCTTGGGGCAGTGGGGCAACTGTGGACAGGTATCCTGGTGAGAGTCAGCTCTGCAGGCCAGGTAGATCATGGCTTCTTACTTCCTTTGAGAATAAGTTCATGCACAGAGTCCAGGACACAGAGCCCTACATATAAATGAGGAAGAGGTGGGGGCGCAGGCAGGAGATGAGAAGAGAGTGAGCAGGAAAGCAGCCCAGCGTGTGTGCTGCTGGGTTTGAGGCTGGAACACTGGGAGGGGCCTGTCTTAAGGGCTGGAGGCTACTAAATTAGATCCTGAGTGCTTTCCTTTTTCATCCCACCTTCTGTGACATCTGCCATGGAGGATAAGCTCTTGGGGCGTAGTCCAGAGGTAGAAGAGGGAATGGTGCTATGTTTGGAGTCAGGGGCTGCTGGAGCTAGAGGGAATATCTCCTTTCTTCTTGTCTCTCTGCCCCTGTGGTATAGTGCCCAGCCTGGGCTTTTCCTTTAAATATGTCTTACAGCTGTCTGAACTCTGAAATTTCTTTCACTTCTTTCCTCGCCTTGTTAACATGTGTTGCCTTTGGGGTAATCAGGGAAAAAATATTATGTCCTTTTACAATTACCGGGTTTTGGAATATTAAAATGTCTCGCTGCATCGGCACTGTTATTTTGATTGGTATTCTAACCTTTGACTAGCCCATAAAGCGCGCCGCTCCTGAAGCCAATATTGCAGGACTGAAATTTAATTCCGAAATGATTCCAGATAATAGGGAGACAGATAATATATGCATGAAGGATATTATGTTTGGACTAACTGCAGCAGGGCTAGGGCTGGGGAGCTGAATAATAGCCCAGAGTGAGTTATAATCTGTGGGACAGAAATGCCTTACTGTCAGGGCCAGGAGAGGAACTCTCAAATCAAAGGCATGGAAAAGGGCGCGATTGTAGGGTTCTTATTTTGACAGGAGGAGCACTGGAGCCAAGAGGGTAGGTATCAAAGGCTATGCTCCATCTTTTCTCTTGAGCAAGATAACCAAGGCCCTGGAAAATCTAGCTCCTTACAACGTCCCTATCTCTATACCTCTTGTCCTTCTATAACGTTCCAGCCATATCAAACTTCTGTCTGCTCTTTAAGTATGCATAACTGTTTGCCTCCCATTACTTATACTGTTAGCTTTGCTTACATTGCCTTTCCTCTTTCATTGTGTTGGAAAAACTCCTGTTCATCCTTCAAAACCCTTTTGTGTGATGTCTTCTCTGACATTCCCCCACCTCTGTTAGAAATAGCAAATCACCTTCTCCTTTGTATGCTTCAGAACTTTGTATTGAGCACATTACATGCCATTGTAGTTATCTGGTTACATATTTTCATTACCTACTAGACTGTGAGCTTGTTGAGGTCTACACACCATCCATCTCTATTTCTAGTGCCTGGTGTTGGACCTGCCACGCACTTGGCATCAACAAGTTCAGTTGAATCCATACTCAATACTGGACTGGCCTAATGAGCTCAGGAGTTTGGATGCCTATTCCTCTGCTCTATTTCCCAGACAAACTTAGAGAAGTAAAGTGATTTGCCTAAAGGCACATAGCCAGGAGGAGGTAAAGCTAGGATTTGAGCCCAGGTTGGTGTGCTCTTTCTCCAGACTGCGTATCTTAAGCAGGGAAGGAGTTGGACATTTAGGTAGAAAGACAGAAATTCACTTCCAGGCCTCCTCCTTCTGTAGCTCAGGACTTGAGTCCTCTATGCTGGAGATTAGTTCTTAGCATTCACAAGACTCAACCTGGAAGGGGTTTTGCCTCCTCTTGCTCCTGTTGACCTTTGGACAGTTACTCCACATAGAGATTCCACACCAACCGTAAGGAAAGTACCTTGGGAAAGGCACCTAAGTTTGGTTTTGAAGTGCCTGTAGGGAGGTAGACAGGCAGAGGACACAGAGTCCTTAGTGATGTCAGAAAACTTCATAGACTTCTTCCTTAAGGATTTGGTGGAACTTGTATTTTGGGCATATAATGATAGAGGAAAGACATAATGATAAAAACTACAGTAAAGTTCATTAGTTTTTTAATGAATTTGTATTTTATTAATTATGATGCTATCTACAAAACTTGGACAAATAATGTGACTGTATATGAGACCTACCCTTCATTTAGTCTTTAGGTGAAATTTGGTGTATACACTATGCCCTAGGGGTGTGGGAAGTGGCTCACAGGCTAGAAATCACTGGTGCAGGAGAAAGAGCTTGGGAGCTAGATGAGTCTGGCTCAGATGTCAAATATCATAAGTAGCTGTGTGATCTGGAACAAGTCCCTGTCTGAACCTACTAAAGATGACTAATATCTGACACACACAACTTAGCTTCTGGAGTCCAGTAGGCCTCTTTAGAATCTTAGCTCCACACTTACTGTGGGGTTTTAGGAGAGTCACTTAACTTCTTTGAACCTCAGTATTCCCCTCTATAAAATAAGAAAATTAATACCCATCTTCTAGAGTTGACCAGGAAGAAATGATAGCACTATGCTCCTACCCTTCCTTTGTCCCAATACTGACCACTAAAGACAAGATAACTATGCTACAGGGAGAAGAGAAGTTGAGGAGACATATGGGTTCCTTGTGGGCTGTAGCTGGAAAAAGGAGACTCATCCAGCAAAGTACTTGTGGGCACCAGTGTCCTCACAGCTGAAACTAAGTAAGTCGATCATCTTATGTCCTTGATGCCAGCTGCCATCAGCATGCCTAGATGACCAGTGGAGTGCAGTCACATTCCCCTTAAGGCAGTTCCTGACTATATCACCCACCCTAGATGCTATGACCTTAGGCAAGTTACTTACCTTTTCTGAACCTTAGTTTCTTCATTTGTAAAGTGGAGATAATCAGTAATAATAATAAAACAGCAGCTGCTCTACATGCTTTATGTGGCTAAACACAATCATATAGACAGGAGACTACAGCACAGATAGGTTACTGTTCCTTCCACACAGTCCAACAGCTAATGAGAGATGAAGTAGTATTTGATTCTAGGCAGTAAACTCCAGAGTCCCTGTTCTTAACTGCTTTGCTCTGCTGCCTCCAGTGCAAAGGAAAGAGGAGTCAGTTTTACCTGGGGTGGGGGAAAGAAAGTGAAGAAAGTTTTCAGTGAGGAGACACTTGAGTTGAATCTTGAAAAATGAGTAAGTTTTCAGGTGACAGGCAGAAATGGTATCTAGGCAGAGAGAGGCAGAGAAGGCCTGAAGTGGTAAGACAGCTTGCTGGATTGGGGAACTGTAAACAGTAGTTTTCAGGTTTTTTAGCCACTGATATGGACTGGCTGTGTATATGTCTTTTACCAAAAGAAAAGCATAGTGACAGCAAGAATGAGAGCCAGTGAGTGCGGTAAGTAATCATTGCCCAATGTCAAAAGTGGTGCCAGCCTAATCTACCCTCTGAGAGTGGTGCAATAGCTTCAGAAACCTGCTATGTTTATGTCTGTGCATGGGAAGAAAGAGCCTGTGGACCAGAGCAAGCAAGGAGGGAAGTGATCACTCTGCCTCGTAGCATGTTGGCTATGGATGGTCTTGAGACTGGTGGACAGAAGACCTCTATCCTTATGGTAAAATGTGGGAAATGACAGTGTGAGAATAGATTAGATTTCATTGTGAAGCTCTTGGAGGAGTGTTGGTCTATCTGTGGGTGGGCAGTTTGGGAGCCACCCTCAGCTAGGGAGCCACCCTGCTTTGGTTTGCATCCCTGGTGGGTGTGGCCACAGGGGATCAGCAGGGGAGGAAATCAGCTCCAGGAAGCTCAGTTTCTTTCTCCTTCTTGATTCCCTGCAGCTGCTGCAGATTGACCTCTGCCCTGGAGTTCTTGCATTGCCCTCTGTGGTAGGTCTTTACAACCAGGCCTGCCCAGGGTCTGTCTGCCTCTGGCTGGGTATTGCTCAGCAATGGTGCAACCTCTGTGTCCTGGTCCCACCATGAGTCCTCTCTGTCTTTCTCTTGTGTTCTTGAGGAAGTGAATTCTGGGCTCACTCTGAAGCATGGGAGAATGAGGAGCTCCCCGGAGTCTGTTTGGGGCTTGGATTTTAGCCTAGGTTTCTTGATTATAGAATGTGTACTCTAACCCTTAGTGCCCAGTTACTAGGGCCCAGCATATTCCAGAGCCCACACCTCAGACTTACTGTGTGTGGCCTAGTCTGTCCTTGTGAGGGAGTATGAGCCACTTGAGGAAAGGGACTAGATCTGCTGCTTTTCTGTATCTGCAGAGCTAGGCAAGCAGAGGGGGACCTCAGTAAGCTAATAGAGGCATAAATTACGTGGAAAGCTGAGGACAGTTTGGGAGAGAGGCAGGGTGTGAAGTCCGAGAGAGCTAAGGGAGCATTTAGTTCTACTCTGCCTTCTCCCCAGGTTTCTTTTTCTTTCTTTTTTTTCCTTCTTCCTTCTTTTAATTTTGTTGTTGCTACTCTGGGCCCTGGAAATTGGAAGAGTTGTAGAATAGGACAGGAAAGGACAGGGCGACTTCCCTAAGAGCAGGAGGAACAGCCCTCCCACACCATCCTGTAGGCACTCTGTAAAGTGAGGTTTGACCATCATGTCTGTCAGGCTCAATAATAATAGAACACCAGTGCATGGAGCCCTCTTTGGTGCCAGCCTCAGTGCTAGATACTTTACACACATTATTGCATTTAATCCTCACAGCTCCTCAGCAAGAAAAAGGCTTTGTTCCTATTTTATAGGTGCTAGAATAGAGACTCAGAGAAATTAAAAGGCTTGCCCAAGGCCAGGAGAATGTAAATCCAGTTTCTCTTCTTACAGCTTCCGCCTGTCACTTGTCTCAGTAGATACTGGCCTGGTATGAGCTGGAAGCCCAGACAAACACATAGTAGATGTTGTTGTAAAGTTGTATGGTCAGTGAAAGCCAGTGATTAGGGAAGGATAGGAACTGGCCATATATGTCTGGTGTCATGAGAATGACTTCTATTGTATTTAATGGGGATCTGTGCATGTGTACATGCATGTATGTATGTGTTTGAAGATGTGTATGCTCCCAGTTGGGGAGGTTTGTGCAGGCAGGCCTGAGTTTGTCTGTGTGTATTCTGGTATGTACATGTGCCCACAAATGGGAAAATGGGTGAAGGTGTTAGTATGGGATTTGTAGTCTTATCTTAGGCCCTAGAGGTGGGCAGATGAGGCTTTGTCTCTAGAGGGCAGTGTGGTGTAATACAAAGACCCCTGGACTGACCGTGAAGCTAGAAAACAAATATTTGGGTACACTGGTGTTGAGTCACTTGCTCTTCCTGAGGCTTCGGTTTCCCTATCTAATAAGGGAGTTGGATGAGGCAGTTTCTTCTTATGATCTCTTCTACCTTTGCCATTATGAGATTTTTCGTGGTACCTTAGATTCCCCCTTTTTGCTCTCAGCCAAAAATGAGATAGATGCAAGGAATGTGGGAGAAGCCCCTCTTCACCCTTACCTACATTTTTTTTTTTTTTTTTTGGAGATAGTCTCACTATGTTGCCCTCGGTAGAGTGCTGTGGCATCACAGCTCACAGCAACCTCAAACTCTTGGCTTAAGCAATTCTCTTGCTTTAGCCTCCCGAGTAGCGGGTATTACAGGCGACCACCACAGCAATGCCTGGCTATTTTTCTGTTGCATTTGTCACTGCTGTTCAGCTGGCCCAGGCTGGGTTCGAACCTGCCAGCCTCAGTGTATGTGGCTCGTGCCGTAACCACTGTGCTATAGGCGCCATGCCTTTTTTTGGGGGGGGAAACAGAGTCTCAAGCTGTCACCTTGGGTAGAGTGCTATAGCATCACAGCTCACAGCAACCTCAGATTCTTGGGCTTAAGCGATTCTTTTGCCTCAGCCTCCCAAGTAGAAGGGACTACAGGTGCCCGTCACAATGCTCGGCTGTTTTTTTTGTTGCAGTTGTCATTGTTGTTTTTTAGCTGGCCCGGGCTGGGTTCGAACCCACCAGCTTCGGTGTATGTGGCCGGCACCCTACCCACTGAGCTATGGGCAATGCACACCCTTACCTATTTTGATCTCTAGCCTTGGGACTACACAACTATCCCACTGGAAAAAGCTGAGGGTCCAGAGGAGGCAGGCATTGCCAGGCATCAGGTCAGGAGAGCTGGGGACTCAGCAGTTGTGTTGGCCTTTGGTGAGTTGGTACATGTCAGTTTGGCATTGCAAGACTGAAGCATAGTACCTGTAGGTTTTTGGCTTCACCATGAGAATATGGGGCGAGGAGAAGCTTATTATCTACCTGCTGCTTTGGAACTGCAAAGGAAGGGGCCTTGATGGCCAGGTGGAGACCAGCAAGAGTACTAGGTGTGTATTCATATTCATATAGGATTTTGCTGGGTAAACCTGGGGTTTTTCTGTGGGGGTGACTTGTCTGCTGTCAGCTCGATGGGGGTAAAAATGGTTTCAGGTTGGGTGCTTTAATTTTCTCTGACTAACTCCTCAGAGCTGAGCTGGATGGTTCCTATAGATGGGACCTTTGTCTGTCTTAATCTACAAGTGGGATTGTGGCAGACTTATTTATTTTGTCTTATTAATCAGCCTCAGTTTGCTATAATTTCTGATGGGCAGAGTCACTAGAGAATGTGGACTCAGTACAGTGACCTCAGCCCTGGTGAAGACTTCTCTCTGGTTTGGCTCAGATCATTCTGGATCTAGGGCTCAGATAACAGATGACCTATGGTCTTCCTGGGCCAGGACATTTATGTTCACCTCTAACCACCAGTCATTCCCTCAAGTCCTATGGGTTGAAGCATCTGGACTCAGGTGAATCAGACCTGGTCTCTTACCTGTACAGAGCCCCCAGTCTGATAGAGAAGGTGGGTGTATCAATAGGCAGATGAGAAAAAATACAATTGAAGTGGTAAGTACAGTGATAGAAATATAATTTATTTCAAATTCAGCTCTATATTTAGTTAAAATTTATAAAACACAGAGGGTCCTTGTAAGTCTGTCTATGTGTCGTGTGCCTCCTGCCTGTGCTGCTTTAAAAGCTTTGAATTACTCTGATGAGCTAGTCCCTGCTTGTGCCTACTGTGACTTCTTTAAAGGCCATAAAGCAGGGCTCTCATGAGACCCTAGGTTGCCCTAGTTGGAAAAGAAGAGCACCTCTCCTGGAGAGTTAAAGTTTAGGCTAGTACTTATGTGTGGGTGTGGGCAGGTGTGTTTGTGAGTGTACACTGACATGAGCCCAAGTATGCATATGGCAGCTGCCAGTACTCTGTCCTCATCACCACCATGACAAGATCTTACGGTGCTAGACCTAGGTTTGGCACCTACTTAGCTGCAAGCAAGCAGGCAGGCTGCAGGCAGATCCCAGGGCAGGCCTAAGGCCTCCCCAGTGGTGTGTTTGCTGTGCCTAATTACCCGGCAGTTGTTTAACTATGCAAGCTGCATGCCTGCCTTTATTGCTCTGTGATTGCTGAGCTGCCTATGGGGAGTGTCATAAAAAGATATAAAATGCCCATTATCTGTCTGATGCCCTCCTCCTGGACTGTGGGTGTTTGTGTTTTATTTTATGTTTATGGCTGGAGGGAAGCTCTGCCGGAAAGAAAGGGAGGAAAAAGAAGGGAAGAGAGGGGAGGCCCTATAGGAATTGGGCACTGGGAGACTGAGGAGCCCCTTCATACTGTGGTCAGGGAGGTTCTCCTGATATGGAGATGGCAGGTCTATGGATCATGACAGAGTGCTTAGGAATTAAGGCTTACATCTTCGTGTCCCCATCCACCTACAAGTCTTGCAGCTTCTGTTTCCATCTTACCTGTGTATTTTGGCACCCTCCCTGCATACTGGCCCACTGCCTTAGGTGCAGGACAGTCTGCAGAAGGTTCTGAGAAAGGTTTTTCATTTTCACTCAGTTCTTTACCAGCTTTTGTGAATCAGATTGCCTTCTGGCCTTCTAGAGCACCATGGCTGCTTTTGGGCAAATGCTGTGGGTACCACCATCTGCTCCTATTGCTCTGCTGAAGGCTTCCATACCTACAGCTCAGCTTACCTTCTTTTGTCAACCACAGTGACGTGTTTAGGACTAGCCTAGCTAAGAATTCATTGGGTCTTAGGGAAACCTCCTAGACCAGGAGAGAGAAGGGAATAAATGCAGATTGAGTACCCCACTCCCCCGTGCCAAACAGAAGCTATGTAAGGCACTGAGGCCAGAGATCAGAGCTCTGACAGGATCCCTACCCTTAAAGAGCTCACACTGTATAACTAGAGTGCGAAGGTTTATGGTAGGTGTTCAATAAATGTGTGTCAAATGGGATTGGAATTCAACATAGTCATTCATTCATTTGTTTTCATTCAGTAAATGGTTTTTAAGCACCTACTGGGTCAGGCACTCTGCCAAGCATGGAAGATAAAATAGTAAAACAGACAAAATCCTAGCCATTGCTGGTTGTTAGAATTTATTGGAAGAAAGACTTCAGGATATCGTGACTTCAAAAATCATACCCTTTTAGCTATAACAGGTTGTTTCCCATGCCTGAATTATCAAACCACTGACTATGCTGTACTGATCTTCTCTACTTGAAAATTCTTAGTGTGGCGGCCCCTGTAGCTCAGTGGGCAAGGTGCGCCAGCCACATACACTGAGGCTGGCAGGTTCAAACCCTCCCCAGCCAGCTAAACAACAATGACAACTACAACAAAAAAATAGCTGGGCATTGTAGCGGGCGTCTGTAGTCCCAGCTACTTGGGAAGCTGAGGCAAGAGAATCGCTTAAGCCCAAGAGTTTGGGGTTGCTGTGAGCTGTGATGCCACAGTACTCTACTGAGGGTGACATAATTAGACTCTGTCTCGAAAAAAAATTTTTTGGTGTCTACTGGATGAAGTAAGTATGTGTTCTCTGGTGTGACCTTTGAGATACCCAAAGTGCTTTTCTAACTCTTCCAAAATAGCCTATATGGTATACTTCCAAGCCTTCTAAGCCTGGGCAGCCCTTGGCTACATTCTTGCCTAGTGAACACCTGCTTATCTTTCAAGTCCTAACTCTGCCTATGTCCTCTGGGAAGACTTTTCCAGTTTCCCAATGGAACTTCCTCCCTCTTCACACACCTGTGTCACCTATATCTAGTGTCTCTGGAGGACTAGTCACCATGCTAGAGGCCTTTCTGACTGTGTCCACTGTTTGTGAGCCTACTGTGGGCTCCTTGCACTTCCTTGGTGATAGTATGCTTTTTTTTTTTGCAGTTTTGGCCGGGGCCGGACTCGAACCTGGTATATGGGGCCAGCACCCTACTCCTTGAGCCACAGGTGCTACCCGATAGTATACTTTTTTATTAGAAATTTTATTGAACTATCCATATACTATATACAATTCACCCATTTAAGGTGTTTCTTAACAATCACTGTTTCTTAGTATATTCATAGAATTATCCAACTATCTTACCATTTAAGTTTAGAACACTTTGTCCCCTCTGAAAGAAACTCCATTAACAGTCACTTCTCTTTTCTCCCCAGACACCTCAGCCCTAAGCAACTACTAATCTACTTTCCATCTCTATAAATTGGCCTATTTTGGCAATTGTGTATATTTATTGGATGTGGCCTTTTGTGACTGGCTTCTTTCATTTAGAATAATTTTCAAGATTATCCATTTTGTACCATCAATCAGTACTTCGTTTCTTTTTACCACCAAATAATATTCTATTATATGGACATACAACATTTTCTTTTCTTTTCTTTTTTTTTTGAGACAGAGCCTCAAGCTGTCACCCTGGATAGAGTGCTATGGCATCATAGCTCACAGCAACCTCCAATTCCTGGGCTCAAGCGAGTCTCTTGCCTCTGCCTCCCAAGTAGCTGGGACTACAGGCGCCTGCCACAACGCCTGGCCATTTTTTTGGTTGCAGCCGTCATTGTTGTTTGGCGGGCCTGGGCTGGATTCGAACCCGCCAGCTCAGGTGTACGTGGCTGGTGCCTTAGCCCGTTGAGCCACAGGTGCCGAGCCCATACAACATTTTCTTTATTCACTCATCAGTTGATTGACATTTGGGTTGTTTCCACTTTGGGGCTGATAGGAACATTCATGTGCAAGTTTTCTTTATTGTTTTTTTCTGTTTTGTTGTTACACTTGTCTGTCTTTCCTAGCAGATTGTGAGCCATAGGGGTAGGAGTCACTACTGTATTGTTCATTGCTAGGTGTTTTCCACTGCTTAGGCCTGTGGGCAGCACTCAGTAAACATCTGTGAATAAAGACAGCATACTTTCTAATTCTCTTTCCCTCTGGGGATAGACTAGCCAGGACCTGTTTTAATCCCACAACCCACTCTGCCATGAGTATAACTGTATATACATGTCTGCCATCCATGATGGAGTATAAGTTTATTCATTAGTATCCTGGCCTAAGTCCATATTAGTCCACTGTTGGCCTCTCTAGTTAAGTCTTTGCCCAAGAACAGGTGAGAAACTTCCCTGAGTTGTTCCTAAGGTGGCAGATGTGGTCTCTAGCTAACTCAATACGGACGCCTCTATTTTCTTTCCTTCCCTCTTCTTCTGGGGGGCTCTGGGTTGTTTTATGCACAGAGGGTTGGATCTGTGGGAAGACTCTGGAGAGGGGGAGTTGGGCTGGGTGGCCTCCTGGCTCAAGGCCAGGCTGGCTTTGTAATCACTCCAGATGCTTGGGCATCTGAGGAAGAGAAGCAGCTGCCCCTGCCCTTCTAGTCAGTAACTAAGAACCAGGTCCGTGGGAGAAAAGGAATAGAGCTAGTAGCTTCTGAGAGATTAGTAAAACCAATAGTTCTCTTTTCTTTGCACTTAGTCACCCTAATAGTTTAAGCCTGTAATTAGAATTGGGCTTTATTAGGCTAATTAGGAAGTAGGAATGATGGCAGGAAGGCGTGCGGGGATACATCAGGGTTGTGGGCAGTAAATCTAGGGTTTTAATAGGTTTGTTCCATAATCAGATGGTTTGGAAGGCTGACTGGTGGGTGCCCCCCCTTCCTTCTATTCCCTCCACTCCTTGAAGTGGCCTTCACACTTTGCCGTCCTTGTCCTCGATGCTGGCAGCAGCACTGGAATATAGGGGCTCAGGAAGGAGGGAGGAGACCCCACCCGGAGCTTCATTCTCTATGCACGCGCCGTCCAGCCTGGCGGCATGATTACCTTGCTGAGAAATCCGTCCAGGCGCAGGGCTGCTGATAGCAATCATTGATTAAGAGGGTAATTGTCCTGAAAATTCAGATTGATCAGAAGGCAGAAATGATAACTTGTGTAACTGTGTTTAAAGCCACGTCCTGTCAATAGAAGAGACTGAGATGTATCGTGCCAAGAGGGGGGCAGAACGGATGGGTGTGTGCGGGCGGGCTGGTGCTGTCATCCTTCTCTCAGGGCTGAGCAGGATGTTTCTTGTCAGTAACCTGGACTATTGGAGATTCAATCACTTTTATCTCCCCCCTCTCTCAATCCAAATGCCTTTTCATATTAGGAAATTAGAATCGGCCCTGCTCATGCAAGATTTATTAGCTCTGCTGAGCAGTCGCACCGAAGAGTAAATGATTTTGCTTTGCTGGAGCTTTTTACACATTGGACCCAACTTCTTCTCTGCTCTGTGCCGCTGGCTGCTTAGAGGAGTGAGCTCTAGAACTACGTACTCACGGAGTGAGGGAAAAGCATCACTTGGATCTGGCCTCGTGATCTGCCAGGGACCCTTTATGTCTGACTGACTTCTCTTACCGGATTCCCAGACGGGTCCCCTACTGGAGTTTGGGGTTGTCTCTCTCAACTGAAAGCCCAAGCCCCCTGAGGAGAGAAGGCTTATCCCTCAGATTTGGATGGCTTACCTTGGGAGGAACAGCCCAGAGAGGGTGAGAGGAGTTGGAGGAAGCAAGGTTAGGGGAGGGGTGAGAATGTGCTTTGGGTGAGGATTGGCAATAGAGGCAGAAGCTGGAGAAGCCACTGTGACTTCTCTCCTCAGAATCTGGGCCTGGTCTGCTGCCTGGAGCTCCAAGGGCTGGAGCATCTTTCTGAGCCCCTGGGGATGTTGTCTAGGAAGTCACCTAAATGTTTAGTGTCAAAGGTGTTTAGAACAGGCTGTGGGTGTCTGGGCCTGCTGCCTGCCTGTATCTAGGGGATTGCAGAGTTGACTACAGCTGAGACTATCTGACCTGCCAGTAGCACAGGCTGTTATAGGAAGAAGGACCTGAGATCCATGTTTCTGGAACCTTCCTGTGACCTTGGGCTCAGAGGCAGTGTGTGCCTATATGGTCACTTGGACCTAGCCTGCCATGAAGACCAGGGCACCAGTAGGCTAGGTTGGTTATAGGGAGGACTATTTTCCTTCACTGAGATTGGATAATTCTCTCTCTTTCTTGTTCTTCTTCTTTAACCCTTCTTCCCTTTGGGTAACTTGGGTCCATGGATGAACATTAGTCACTGTCATTCTTCCACACTCCCTATTATAGCTGTCTGATCTTAGGAGCCTGGTGGGCAAGAAGACAATATGGAAAGTCCTTCTGATATGGAGGCTAAGGGAAGGTTAATGGAACTTCTGGATTTTTTGTAAAATGGCTCCCAGGGACTCCCCACTACCCATTTAAACATCCCTTTCCCCTTGTGGTTTGCTCTTTTACTTGACCCTATGAATTCTCTTTTTCTCTGAGCTTTCAAGTTAATTTCCATAAGCAGAGATGTAACTGTGCAAACTTGACAGATGTGGCCAGAAGTGATGAGGTCCCCAGAAATCAATGACGGGAGCAGCAGCAGCCATTTGGGCCTGAAAGAGGGCTGTCTTTTGAGGGGGAAAGGATAGAGTGAGAGAGACTTTGTGGAAAGAATCTGGAATGTGTCTGCAAGGAAGTCAGTCCCTAGATGAGACCTGCCTCTAAACAGACCATTAACTATCATCTTTCTACCTAAGGTCTGCTTTAGGTCTTTCCTGTCTACCACCTCTCCATGTAGAAGCCTTGACTATCCTGGAAGGCTCCTCCCATCAGGCTTTGTGTCTGCTTTACCCTTGACTTTTTGCTCCAGTTCAGGTAGGAGTGGGGTGGGCCAGCTGGCAGGCTGGATTGGACAGGGCCAGGCCTCTTCCTGCATGCACCATCTCCCACGCAGCCCTCTCAACTACGTTGAGTGTGCTGAGGGATAGTAAGGTCCAGCAAGCTTGGTGCAGCCTTGCCTTTCCTCACTCTGATGGATTGTGCATACAGTGGGTGCTCAAGGCCATCTGGGCTTTGGCTCCTGCCTCTGAGCCAGGCTGGGCAGCAGCCTAGGATTACTTTATAGTCCAGAGGGAAAGCTGAGCCATGTTTGGCTAGGGCTAGTTTAAACAGAACCAAGAGCAAATGAAAGTGCTATGCCATAGGCAACTTGGACCTGAGAATAAGAACTAGAAGATAGACCCCCCAGTGGAGTGCAAGAAACACATATTCACTACAAGTTAATGTAAGTGAAGTTCCTTTCCAGACCCCAGACTGGGAGTAACTGAACTCTCCTAGAAGAGCTCAGATGGGCATCCAGGAGGGGGAGCCCTTGAACTGGGTCTGTGAGGACAGGGAGTGTACAAAGGAGACAAGCGTAGGTGAGCATCCTGGCAGAGAGAACAAGAAGTGTCAGAGATCAGCAGTGTTAAGGTAGGACTGGGGCCCAGTGGGCATTATTCCCCCATCACACTTTTCCATCATAATTTGGAGGTATAGACTGCTCTTTGCTTTAGCAGGCTTGAGGGGTGCCCACCTTGACCATCTGGCTGGGCTGCTGGGGGCTTAGAGCCTTGGACTGGACCATCTGCAGCCTAAGGTTGGAATGTTGTGTAGGGAATAGACCCCAGGCCCTCCCTCTGCTCTGTTCCCCTTCCCATTCTGCTGAAAGAGGAGGGAAGGGGTTGAGGATTCAAGGTAGGGGAACAGCTCTGGTGAAACTTTACGCAAGCTTGTTCCACCCTTGCTAAACCCATTCCCAGCCCTGCTACCAAGGACCAGGTTGGTTCCCTGGGCCTGGTCGTAGGCTGGGAGGAGATGGGGGAAGCCAGGAGACTCATTTTCACTGGACTTTGACCTAAAGCAGGTTTGGAAGGGAAGAAAAGAATTTGAACAAAAGTGCAGGCTGGAAGGAGCTGTTAACGAGCCTTTCTTTCTCTTTGGGGATGGAGCGGAGCTCATAGCGGGGCGCAGCCGCCAGCTCTCCTCAGAGCGGCTCTCTAAGGTAGCTGCAGTCTCTGGCCGCTGCCTGCTCTTGCTCTCTCTCCTTTTTTCCCTCTCCTCTTTCTCAGCTCTCTCTATTATGGGGACTTGCTCCAGCTCTTTCTCTCTCTTCTGTCTCTCCTTTTGTTCTCTCTTTGTCTATTTATCACACTGTGAAGGTTGAAAGAGATGTTATTAATCTGGGAGAATGAAGGCAGGATTAGTGGTATGAATCGGATTTTGAGAGGTGTAATGATAGAAAGACTCGCTCGGCTGGCGGCCTGCGTGAGCTTGATAAATGGGGAGCACTCCAGACTGACTCGCGCCTTCCTCCGCACTGTGCGCCCTGCCCGCTGGGGCGTGCCGCGCTCTCAGATCTGCCAGCCAGCCCACCCCGCTCCTACCTGAACCGGAGCAAAAAGCCAAGGGTAAAGCAGACACAAATATCTCCCATCGCACTTGGAGACATCATTGCTTTTAGCACCCTTTTCAAGTGGAGTCCTGTTGAGTTATCATAGGACTGTGGGCAGAGGGAATGGGGACCTAGACTTTAGGCAGAAACAGCATTGGTCTGCTTCTAGGACCTGGGAGAGTAGAGCTTGCCTTCTGCCCCCAAAATGGATGTCAGGGGTCAGGGAATAATAAAGTAGTCCCTAGACTCATCAAATAAGAGTATCAGACCTCATGTAATATATGTGATTAGGCAAGTGCTGTTGGGACAAGTGGGTGTGGAAGTCAGGGTGGGACATGTAGGAGGGGGAAAGAGAAATCATGAAGGGCTTCTTGAAGGTGGTGTCCTTGTCCTGGAAGATAGGATTTGGAGAGGGTTGATGGAGATAAATGTTTCAGGTGGGGAAATAGTATAAGCAAATATATGGGGCAGAAGTAAGACTGACTCTTGTGGGAATTGAATGAAGTGCCTCAGATCTGATGAATTTCAGATCAGGAAGGGATCCAAGAAATCAAGGAATTAAGGTCCTCATTTTCTAATAAGGAAAATGAAACCTGGGGATTAAAGTTGCCATTTCCTGAAGTGATTTTGTATCCAAGTCCTGTTGTTTGTTCGAAAGGTACCACCTTCCACTTATCCTGGGACTAAACACGTATAGTGAGCCTTTCCCTTTTCTGTCCTTTGTGTCTTTGGTCATATCCTCTCAACCTTCATCTTTGTAACCAGAAGATCCAGGTTTAGATTCACTGCTGCTTGGGCTCCAGCCCCTTTCCTGGAGTCTTGGCACAACCTCCCCCTCACACTTCTGCCCCTGCTCAATTTGAGGTCTGTGGGGCATGCTGTCTCTGCCAGTCCACTGCTGCCAATGCAACAAGGCAAGGGTCTGGAATGTTTTGTTTGAAGGCTAGCATGTTTTGTTCTAGCCTCTGGAGGCCTCTGGGCCTGTTCATGTTCCTCCTCTGTGTCCCTACTATGGTTCTCTCAACTCACTCTCTGTCACAGTTATGGTTAGTTATTGCTCAGAAATAGGGGACAGGGCCTCTGGCAGATGGTGAAGATAGGTACCCCTCAAGCTTGCTAAATCAGAGGGCAGTCCATACCTCCAAATTATCTTGGAGAAATGTGACAGAGAAAATAACACCCACTGGGCTCAGTCCTATTCTAACACAGCTGATCTTTGACATTTCTTGTTCTCTCTACCAGCATGCTCACCAGAGTTCTATTTTGAGTTGCCAAGGTTTGTCAGGCCTTCAGTGAATGTGTAAATATTCAATGAATGAATGCTTGTGTGGTTTCTTCCTCCTCTTCTAGATAGCAAATAGTCTTGGTTCTCTATTAGTTTTTCCCAGACCTGTCTACCCTTAGGAGTAGGAAGGGGTAGATGTGCAAAGAAAATAACTTATAACATTACTACAGCACCTCAAGATCATATAGCATGATAATGGGAGGAGGCCTTAGATGGCCTCCAAAACCACTACAAAACCCTTATTGTAGGGGCTGTGTCCCCTGCCTTCCTCCTCAGCCACACTTCATGCTTGCTTTTTGTGCTCTGGAGATGCTAGCCTTGATTTGACTCTTTCCAGCTCCCATTTGCCTAAAGGTCTTAGCGTGTCCTCAAACAATTTGTCTTTCCAGTTAGTCACTTTTGGCTTACTTGTCCTTCACCAAGCAGGTGAAGCTCCCTTCTTCCATCCCTTCATAAAGGTTACATTTCTTTTTTTTTTTTTTTTTTTTTTGTGGAGACAGAGACTCACTTTATTGCCCTCAGTAGAGTGCAGTGGCGTCACATCACTCACAGCAGCCTCCAACTCCTGGACTTAGGCGATTCTCTTGCCTCAGCCTCCCGAGTAGCTGGGACTACAGGCGCCCGCCACAACACCCGGCTATTTTTTTATTTTGCAGTTCGGCCAGGGCTGGGTTTGAACCTGCCACCCTCGGTGTGTGGGGCTGGCGCCCTACTCACTGAGCCACAGGCACTGCCCTAAAGCTTACTTGTTTAAGCCCTGCCCTTCTTTGAGCTTAAGTGTCTTGGAAAAAGCCCAGTAGGCTCTCTGTAGACGGTATTGTGTAGATGCCATTGCTATAGTTATGCACATAGTGTGGCACGTGATAGGAGCTTGGTAAATGTTTCTTGTGAATGAGTCAGTGTGATCCCAAAGCTGCACACTTCCATAGTATTTCACCTGGGTAGAATGAAAACTGATTTGACAAAGGAGGCCAGGATGTTGAGTATTCCCCAGAAAGAAGGTATTTTGGGGCCTTAGCTCTGGAGGCTGTAGTGTTCAACCTTCTCATCTTTTCAGCCTTTCTTTTTTCCCCTCTAAACATCAGGGAAGAGAAAGGCTTTATGTGACTCTCAAGGGTTTTCCTCTCTTTCTGGGTGATCTTATCCACTCTTAGTTTTTTATTTTTTTAAATTTATTTTTTATTAAGTCATTCGTACATAGATCATACATACATACATAGATCATACATACATTTACGCTATTATGGGATTCGTTGGGTTGATTATTTGTACAAATTGGAGTGCTTACATGCTACTAATCAACATAGCTTTCACCTCATTTACCCAATTACACCATTAAGACATTTGTGTCCTACACCTGATAGCTACAACTTATACTTGCAATATGCTCCATAGGTGTTGTCCCCCTACTAACCCTCCCTCTATCAACCTACCTGCCCCCCTTCCCCTCTACCTCTTCTTCCCTTCTTCATCCTAGGCTATGTCACTCTTAGTTTTTTGACCCACTCTTCTGCTTCTTAGGACTCTTCTCAGCTCAGATGATTGAACTGGGCTCCTAGTCTGCATGTCCACTTTCCCTCAGCACCCTACCTAGTATGTCCCACTGAAGGCTATCTTGGTTCTTCTTGGTAATTTCTCTCCAGTGTTGTTCTGCAAATGTGTTCACATGTCTTTTCTTCTAGCTTGGGAGGTTCTTGAAGGCAGTGGCCTGGTATGCTTCCTCTGTGTATCTCCAGCATAGGGCTTGGCACATGGTAGTTGCTCAATAAATGTGTTACATGAGCAATTGAATGAAAAGGAAAGAGGACCTGGGATGAATGTTTTGAACATCCTTCTTTTTTTCTTCATAAAGTGAAGGTGCATGTGCTGTGTGCAAGTACACACATACCTCTGTGTGTGAGGGGCGGGGGTGGTGTCACAGGCTCAATAAAGGGTTATATTTTAATTTGGAAAGCACTTTAGAAACTTAAAGTGCTTTGCCTAAGTGCTGACTGCTATTAGTGTCTCCTTTTTATTAGGAAAAAGGACATGATTTTTCTCTTTTATGTTCAGGCCTGTCCAACTTCTGAGAGTCAAACTTAGCAAAATGCCTGCCCCTCACTGAGGACTAGTTACATGCCAGGTTCAAAGCTTTGGTCTTGAAACACGGAATTCTGCTTTGCAGACTGGTTCTGACACCTCTGAGGAGATTAGCCCTAACGGCTCACTATTAGGAAGGGGGGTGGGAGAGACAGGGTCATTTGACACAGTTCAAGCTGCAGTCCCTAGCCCTTCCTTTCTCCATCTTGGCCTGGACAGGAGGACATAGGAACTTAAACTGTTGTGAGTGATGGAAGAACAACCCCAGTGGTTGTCAAAAACCTACTTGTCATGCAATACGAAGAGCCAGAGTTCAGAGGGAGAACTGGGGAGGAATGGCCCCGGGAAGAATTAGGTTTGGTCAGCCATCATCAGGGATGATAGAACTGAGAGGCAGAGGCACCCGACTGCTGGATCTGGTGCTGTTTAGGAGACTGGGCACCCTCCTCCGCAGGGGCTGAGGCAGCATGGCTTAGGAGCTACTTACCTGGGTCCCATCCCAGAAACTTCAGTGTCCCCAAGTTCCCTCTGACTCAGCAGTAAAGCCAAGGGATCTGGGAACATGAAGGAGATGGCTCCATTTGAAAACACTTGGGACCCTAATGGGATCAACCAGAGCTGTGCTAGATTGGGGAGTGGGGGTGGAGTATGTGTGGCAATAGCAGGAGGAATTCTGGTGCAAAAGCCCATGGGAAGGAACTTGCCCTATGCCTTACAAGCATCTTTGAGGGTCTTGCTATTGGAAGAAAAGGTAACACCCCTCCCTGTGGAGATGATTTGATGCTTCAGTGGCAGGAGTTCTGGAAAGCCCAGGTGAGCCTTGTCACAAGATAGACAAACGCACTGGTCTCAGTCCAGACTCTCACTGCCAGCCCTGGATGCCAAAGGTTCTTCCCATGGCTGAAGCACTGAGGGTAGGGGCTTTGGCCCAGCTTGTAGTACCCTGCAGTTGCTGTCTCCACCCCTACTCAAGCCCTAATCTGGGGGAGTGAAGTTGGGGGTGAGATGGGGGCAATACATTGAGCCCACTGCCTTAACTGAATTTCCATACCTCCTGTTGTTAATTATAGAGATGTAATAATGCGATTAGTTCACGATTAAAAAAAATCCCTGATATGATTACCATGGATTTAATATCACATGATATATCATTATATCGTTATGCAGTGACAGATGTAATTGAAATACACTTATTGGAGCCAGGGGTGGTATTTCATTCAATCTCCAGCATCCCGGGGAGGAAAGTGCTAGCTAAAAAGAAGCAGTGGGAGAAGAAATGGTAATGAAAACAAAGAAAACTCACAGTGTAACTCTCACCCTGGGCAGTTGGCTTAGACTGACCTACGGTCTTAGACTCTGTGAGGTGTACATGGAGCCCCAGACTGGGCACCCTTCTCCGCAGGGGCTGAGGCAGCATGGCTCAGGAGCTACTTACTTGGGTCCCATCCCAGAAACTTCAGTGTCCCCAAGTTCCCTCTGACTCAGCAGTAAAGCCAAGGGATCTGGGAACATGAAGGAGATGGCTCCATTTGAAAACACTTGGGACCCTAATGGGATCACACAGAGCTGGCAGCTGGGCCCTCAGTACCAAATGGAATGGAATGTAGCACAACCCCTACCTTTGCTGTGGTGGTGGCCCAGCACACTAGAGGCAGCCATCTTGTTGCAGCCAGTGAGCAATAAGGTTAAGGATGCAGAGAGGACGATTATCCCATTCGAGTTCTGTGATGGACAGAGGCAGCAGCAGCTCTGGGGCCCCTGAAGTATGTTGGTAGCCAGAGGACATTGTGCACACAGCAGAACCACCAGCTGAGAATAGGTTTTATCACCTGATGCAAGTGCCCATCATTTTGTTACAATAGGTGTGCTGGCCAGGTCTCTGTTGGACCTGAGGAATGGTGTGGTGGTTACCCAGAGACTGAAGAGTTTGGATAGGAGAATGGGGCAGGAACAGGCAGCTGAGCCCCAGTTCCAAGAATGGTTATGGGAAGATTGCTGTTCCACTGGGCAAGAACAGCAGTGGTTCCTGAGGGAGACAGGGTAGGGCCAGCACGAGTGGCAGTTCTGGAAACCAGGCTTCCACACCTAGCAGAAGTATACCCAAGGAGGTATCCTTTCCTCCATTCCCCTTCCCTCCCTTTCCCTTTTCTCAATGGAAACCATTCACAGACTGCAGATACATCCCTTGCCCTTAAGAATCTCCTAGCATGGCTCGGCGCTTGTAGCTCAACCGGCTAAGGCGCCAGCCACATACACCAAAGCTGGTGGGTTCGAATCCAGCCCAGGCCTGCCAAACAATAATGACAACTACAACCAAAAAATAGCCGGGCATTGTGGTGGGTGCCTGTAGTCCCAGCTACTTGGGAGGCTGAGGCAAGAGGATCGCTTGAGCCCAGGAGTTGGAGGTTGCTATGAGCTATGATGCCATGGCACTCTACCCAGGGCAACAGCTTGAGGCTCTGTCTACAAAAAAAAAAAAAAAGAAAGAAAAAGAAAAAAAAATCTCCTAGCTTAATGGGGTAAACAGATATATAGACAAACCTAACATTATAGACGCTGTTCAGGGTACTTAGGGGGAGTAAAGGAAGGAGGAGTTAGGAAAGACTGTAAGGATGATACTTTTGAGTCAAGTGTTAAAAAAGGAGTATGTATTCCATTGGGACAAAAAGCAGGAGAAGGCACAGGACATTCTAGGCATGCTTAAGGAGTTGCTTGGGTAAAGTCTTGGAGGCATGCAACAACACTACCAGGACTTGGTGGGTAGTAAGGAAGAGGAATGAATCAAAGTTGAACCCCACATTTCTGGCTCAGTAGGCCAGGTAAATGGTGATGACTTTCACTGGGATCTGGGAACTCAGGAGAAGGAGCAGTTGACATGGGATGTAAACATATTGAGAATCAAGTGTCTGTGTGACATCCAGGTGGAAATGCCAGGCAAGCAAGAGAATATTTATGTTGACATTCAAGTAGTGATAAGAAATACATATTTGGGCTTGGCGCCTGTGGCTCAACGGGCTAAGGCGCCAGCCATGTACACCTGAGCTGGCGGGTTCGAATCCAACCCGGGCCTGCCAAACAACGATAGCTGCAACCAAAAAATGGCCGGGCGTTGTGGCAGGCTGTAGTCCCAGCTACTTGGGAGGCAGAGGCAGGAGACTCGCTTGAGCCCAGGAATTGGAGGTTGCTGTGAGCT
>CAUYRH010161391.1:0-12490 GCA_963574655.1 Perodicticus potto
TAGCTGGGACTGCAGGCGCCCGCCACAACGCCCGGCCATTTTTTGGTTGCAGCTGACATTGTTCAGCGGGCCCGGGCTGGATTCGAACCCGCCAGCTCAGGTGTACGTGGCTGGCGCCTTAGCCCGTTGAGTCACAGGTGCCAAGCTGACATTTTACTTATTGATTTTATTATTATTATTATATTTTGAGACAGAGTCTCACTCTGTTACCCTGAGTAGAGTGTTGTGGCATCATAGCTCACAGCCACCTCAAACTCTTGGGCCCCAAGCAATCCTCTTGTCCTCAGCCTCCCAATAGCTGGGACCACAGGCGCCTGCCAAAATGCCCGGGTAGTTTTTCTATTTTTAGTAGAGTTGGGGTCTCCCTCTTGCTCAGAATCTCAAACTCCTAATCTGGAGCAATCCACCCATTTCGGCCTTCCAGAGTGCTAGGTTACAGGCATGAGCCATGGCACCTGGTTGATTTTCTGAAATTTTAGAATATTCCTTTCTATTCTTTCTTTTTTTAATTGTTTGGGATTCACTGGGGGTACAAATCCCTTGTATTCTAAATGAAAAATCTTTTTTTTTGAGACAGAGTCTCATTTTGTCACCCTCAATAGAGTGCTGTGGCATCACAGCTCACAGCAACCTCTAACTCTTAGGTTCAAGTGATCCTCTTGCCTCAGCCTCTTAAGTATCTGGGACTACAGGCGCCTGCCACAACACCCAGCTACTTTTAGAGAGGGGTTCTCACTCTAGCCAGGCTGGTCTCGCACTCCTGATCTCAGGGGATCCACCCACTTCGGCTTCCCAGTGTGCTAGGACTACAGACCTGTGTGAACTACCATACCCTTCTAAATGAATTTTCTATTTCTTCTAGACTCTATCGCACAACAATGTGAATACATAACACTTAACTATACACTTAAAAATGGTTAAGTTGGTAAATTTTATGTCACATATATTTTCCCACAATTTAAAAAACCGCTAGATTCTGTCATCGTCTACTCTTCTTTGACGGTGGTTGTACCCGAAGGCTCAGTGACAAAGTAACCTACCCTTGGCTTCGACTTAGAACAACGGATAGTTTAAATTGTGTGTGTACGTAGATGGCAGAGGTGGAGGGTGTAAGGCAGTGAGGATACTGTCCCCTCACAACCTCCACCCTCGATTGTAAACAGTTTCTGCCTGCTCATTCACCAGGCATATAATAATGTGGACATGTAAATTCATTTCATTACAGCTTATAAACAAAAAGGGAAAGGAAGAACAAATGATAAAAGCCAGATCATCAACATCAGGCTAATTCAAAGTTGCCTGTGGTATGGTGTATGTGTAACTGCTGTTCAATGGGACAGACATCTGTTTTCTGACAATAAGAAAAGAAATACCTAGATAGTAATTCCTTGAGAAAGGTATTAATAGTCCCCCTTTTCAGAAATCTACCCCCAAATTCCTGATGATCTATGTCAGGGACCTTGTGGGTTTCGAGCCTACAGTCTGTCTTGCCCTACCTCTGACTATTCAGCTCCCTCAGAGAGGATCCACCAGTCTGCTCCCCAGAGTCCTGCCAGATACCATGCCCTGGTCTGCCCATCCAAAGGTAGAGGAAGTGGTCTGCCCAGAGCCTGGGTTATTGCATCATCCCAACACGCTTCAATGTACCAAGTTTGAGTCACTCCCCAACACACATTGCTCTCAAATCCAAATCTCCTTCCAAACTAGCAGGGCAGAGGACTTTTGACATATCCCTTTGCTCTTCCAAATCAGTGCTAAATTTGGAAAGTAGCAGGTCATCTGGATAAAAACAACTTCAAACACTGCCTATCAATGACTGTCCATCAGATACAAAAGCAAAAGAACAGGTTGAAAAAAAAACACATGAAAAGTTAAAACCTTCTTGCTGTCCTCAGGAGAGACACAGGAGGCCTCACGGGGAGGTCTCAGACTATACAACAAACTGGCTAAGGAACTGATCCCCCAAAATGATCCATACCAGAATGGCCAATAAAGCTTATTAAAAATATGGACTGCTGGCCCAGAAGATTCTAATGCACTGCCTACAGGGTGGGGCCCCTTAATCTGATGAGCCAAGTTAGGAAGCCAGTGGGTTAAAGCACTTTGGTTACAACAGTGCTGAGTCAGTATATTGGATCTAGCTAAAGCCCTAGGAATGACTAACTTATGCTTTATAAAGAAGGAGGAGAGATTGCAAAATTATATTTTGAGGCAAATACTAATTGTGAATGCTCCCTAAAACTGCTTCTTTGCCATGAAGTTCATATTTAGGAGTTCATTTGAACCTGTGAGTTACCTATACAATCACCTCTATGTAGATGACTCATGTCTCTACCTTCAGCAATGACACCTCCATCACCCCTAAGTCACCTGTACCAAGCTGCCCTTCAATCTATCTTGAATCCTAGCTTCCTGTTTCCATTTCTGATGAAAGTTTTACCTCTTCAGCACATCTACATTTAAATCCTGGTCATCTTGGACTCTTCAAGTCTCCTGCCCACCAATTCTGAATACAATAAAATGTCAATTTTCCTTTCCTAACAACTCACCTTCCAATTAATTTCCACTGATACTATCCTTGTGAGGTTCCCTTGGATCCCTGAAATAGCCAGTCATGGTTTCTAAACTCCCACTTCAATCTAACCTACAAGATTAACCTTCCTCAAATCTGACTTCAACCATGTATTACCACTCCTCAAAATGCCCTCATCCTTCCCTTTTACCTGCAGGTAAAGTCCTAACATCAAGCTCGGCCAGGCATTCATTCTCTAATCTATCATTCAAATGACCAATTTCATACTTGAACCATCTCTTATAGCAAAGCTGGCCTATTCAAATTGACCAAAAGTGTCCTGCAACTTCCTGCCTCTTGGTTTATCTTCCTAGGTTCATACTACCAGGAATGCCTTTCCTTCTCTGGGTATAAAAAGCAGGTACATCCTTTAAGGCCTAAGTTCAAGTTCTACTACCTCCCTTTTGAAGTACTTCCTGATGGCTGACACCTGACAGCCACCCTCCTCCCAGAACACACCCAGTACCTTGCAACATCCAGCTTTTCCTCCTTCCCCGGTACCCTCTGCACTTTACCTTGGACAAAGCTGAACTTGGTTCCTAGCATTCCACAGAGTTCTCTCAGTCCAGCCCCTGCCCCTCTGGAGGTCTCTGTGGCACTTTTTTTCTGACCTCCCCCCTGGACAGTAATTCAGTCACTGGCTGTCTAGCAATAGCTACTTAAAAAGAGCAAATCTTAGGCAGTGCCTGTGGTTCAGTGAGTAGGGCACCGACCCCATATACCAAGGGTGGCGGGTTCAAACCTGGCCCTGGTCAAACTGCAAGAAAAAAATAGCTGGGTGTTGGGGTGGGCGCCTGTAGTCCCAGTTACTCGGGAGGCTGAGACAAGAGAATCGCCTGAGCCCAGGAGCTGGAGTTTGCTGTGAGCTATGAAGCCATAGCACTCTGCCAAGGGTGACAAAGTAGAGACTCTGTCTCTAAAAAGAAAAAAAAAAGAGCAAATCTTTTATTTTTATGTGAAGCAATAATACAATTTCATTACTAACATTTTAGAGAATACAACAATTTTATTAATTTCTCATTTTACTTCTCAATTCGTTGTAACTTTTGTATATGAATCTATCCTCTTTTCTTATGCATATATTTTGTTACTGGTGTTTTTGCTTAACTCTTGAACAGTCAACTTTGTTTTTTTGAAACAGAGTCTCACTCTTCCGCCCCAGGCTACAATGCCATGATGTCAACATAGTTCACAGCAACCTCAAACTCCTGGGTTCCAGCAAGCGATTCTCCTGCCTCAGCTTCCTGAGTAGTAGCTCTGATTACAGGGTCTGCCACAAAACCCAGCTAATTTTTCTTTTTTTTTCTTAAGACAGAGTCTCACTTTGTGTCCCCCACCCCCACCCCATAGAGTGCTGTGGCTGTGGCACTGGAGCTCACAGCAACTTCAAACTCTTGGGCTCAGCTCGGTGCCTGTGGCTCAAGCGGCTAAGGCGCCAGCCACGTACACCTGAGTTGGCGGGTTCAAATCCAGCCTGGGCCCGCCAAACAACAATGACGGCTGTAACCAAAAAATGTCCGGGCATTGTGGCGGGCGCTTGTAGTCCTAGCTACTTGGGAGGCAGAGGCAAGAGACTCACTTGAGCCCAGGAATTGGAGGTTGCTGTGAGCTGTGATGCCACAGCACTCTACCCAGGGTGACAGGTTGAGGCTCTGTCTCAAAAAAAAAAAAACAACTCTTGGGCTTGGGCTCAAGTGATTTTCTTGCCTCAGCCTCCCAAGTAGCTAGGACTACAGGCATCTGTCACAATGCCTGGCTATTTTTTTTTTTTTTTTTTTGAGATGGGGTCTTGCTCTTGCTCAGGCTGGTCTCAAACCCATGAGCTCAAGCAATCTTCCCTCTTCGGCCTCCCAGAGTGCTAGGATTACAGGCATGAGCCGTGGTGCCCAGCCTTAATTTTTCTATTTTTAGTAGATAAGGGGTCTTTCTCTTGCTGAGGCTGGTATCAAACTCCTGAGCTCAAGTGATTCTCCTGCCTCAGCCTCCCAGAGTGTTAGAATTACAGGCATGAGCCACCACGCCAGCCTCAGTTAAACTTGTATTTGTCATCCAGCTGTTGAGCCCAGTTAGACCAAATTAGACTCGACTCTTTAAGGAACATTCATATGTTTCTCTATTAATTCCCACAGTGCTAAGCACAGTTATCTATGCAGAGTAAGTGGCTCAGATATTTAAAACATACTTTCATGGCCAGGTGTGGTGGCTCACACCTATAATCCCAGCACTCTTGGGAAGCCAAGGTGGGTGGATCACCTGAGCTCAGGAGTTCGAGACCACCCTGAACAAAGCAATACCTTGGTCTCTACTAAAAATAGAAAAAACTTGCCTCAGCTACTCAGGAGGCTGAGGCAAAAGGATTGCTTGAGCCCAGGAATTTGAGGTTGTTGTGAGCTATGAAACCATAGCACTCTGCCCAGGACAACAGAGTGAAACTCTGTCTCAAAAAACAACACAACTTACGATCATCCAAAAAGTATTTGGGGGACATTAGTAAGTAAATGGTTCCAAATGCATTGTCCATAGTAATCTATGTGAAAACCTGTTATACAGATGACTTCTTGAAAAGTGTTTCCAAGGCTGGGCACCCATATAGCACAGTGGTTATGGCACCAGCCACATACACCAAAGATGGCGGGGTTGAACCCAGCCTGGGCCAACTAAGCAACAATGACAACTGCAACAGAAAAATAGCCAGGCATTGTGGTGGGCACCTGTAGTCCCAGCTACTTGGGAGGCTGAGGCAAGAGAATTGCTTAAGCCCAAGAGTTTGAGGTTGTTGTGAGCTGGGACATCATAGCACTCTACTGAGGGTAACATAGTGAGACTCTGTCTCCAAAAAAAAAGAAAAGTGTTTCCAAAATCAAATGTTTTAAATATACCATAACACTTCCCAAAACTAAGGACCTTGTTAATTCTTTCTTAACAGATGTTCATTCCCTAATTTGGTTTGCTTTATAAATCTGATTTATAACTAAAATGCAGGTCACTAGAGATGAAATTTCAGAGTAGGGAGAATGGATGGAAGGAAAAAGGAAGTTTGCCACTTTATTTTACTTAAATTTTCAATTCATTTGTATAGAAATAATTTTGGTTTGAACCAAGATTTTAAAGTCTAAGTATCCTTTTCCATAGAGGAAAATCATGTTCATACTCCTTACCAGGATAACAAGATCTAAGATCATAAGCGTGTTAATTATTTTCCAAGTTTCCAGAAAACTTTTGTATAACTCTGCCATTTTCCTTCAGAATGCAAGACTATTCAACATATAAAATCTTTCATCTTCCGACTACAATTTTCTTCAATTTAAGCAAATATTATAAATGAAAATAACAACTTTTGCCAGTTGAAGACTATCTAGAAACATAAATAGTCTAATCTACTCTCCAAAACAAGGAAAACTATTACTATTATTCTCATTCAACTAACACAACTCAGCAAAGTTCACCTAGTTACCAAAATTTAATTAATTAACTAAAGTAGGGATGATTAGATCCCCACAAAAGTTTTTATAACATGATAACCTTCACTTTTATTTGGAATATGATTCAATTTACCAAAATTCAAAAATTTAGTGTTAGTCTCCTAGGAATATACTATATAGTCTTTGTACTAAATACATCTCATAAATGTGTTTCTTTCTTTCTTTCTTTTTTTTTTTTTGAGACACAGTCTCACTCTGTTGCCTAACCTAGAGTGCTATGGCATCAGCCTAGCTCACAGCAATGTCAAACTCTTGGTCTCAAGTGATCCTCCTGTTCCAGCCTCCCAAGAAGCTGGGACTACAGGTGCCCAGCTAATTTTTCTATTTTTAGTAGAGAGAGGATCTTGCTCTTGCTCAGGCTTGTCTCAAATTCCTGAGCTCAAGGGATCCTCCTGCCTCAGCTTCCCAGAGTACTAGGATTATAGGTGTGAACCACTGCACCCAGCCCAGTATATGTTTCTTTATCTAGAGTGCCTGGATAACAGAAATTTACATTAATTCCTAAGTCAGTTTTTCAGATCACTCTTAAGATCTCTTTATAGGATAACACACCCCTCTTTCTGCTTCTGAATAAAAACTCCTACAGTTGCACATTTCATCTGGGTTTACAGCTTCACTGCTCTTTAGGCCTTGGTTCAGCAGCCCCTACAGACTAAGGTCCAGTGGACAAAACCAGATGGAAAGAAAATGGGACAAATCCCAGGAAGAGTGCTCAGGAAGAGTTCAGGTTTTACAAACTCAACAATGTTAAGTTTTCCTTCTTTTTTTTTTTTTTTGAGATGGAGTCTCATTTATTAATCCTGGGTAGAAGGCTGTGACATCACAGCTCACAGCAACCTCCAACTCCTTGGGCTTAGGAGATTCTCTTGCCTCAGCCTCCCGAGTAGCTGGGACTACAGGCGCCCGCCAAAACGCCTGGCTATTTTTTTGTTGCAGTTTGGCCGGTGCTGGGTTTGAACTCACCACCCTCGGTATATGGGGTATATGGGGCTGGCGCCCTACCCACAGAGCCACAGGCGCCCCCCAAGCTTTCCTTCTTTTAATATTTTTTTCCTCGACTGTTTGTCTTACCAGCAGATTCAAACCCAAAGCTCATCCCTTTAAAATCTCGATTCCTCCCTTTCCTAATCATGTGCTTGGGGTGTGAGGTGCCACTGTGTTCATGAGGGAACTGGGCTGCCCTCCTTCTGCTTTGAGGAGGGCTGGTCTTTTTTCTTCTTCTCCTTTTAATAAAGGCCTTTTCATGTTTGTTTCTCAGGCCTTCCTCAAATACAAAACTGTCACTGTCCTCTGCTCCTTCCAACTCTAGGGTATCAACTTCAAACCTTTGTATCAACTAAGTCAGCAATTGCTGAGAACGTTGGTACATTTATGAAAGCACACAGCTTGCGTTTGGAAGACTCAAACCCTAAAGCAAAAAAGTCCAATTTATTTTCTCTGAAATAGTAGAAAACAAACACAGACCAGCAAAACTCCACCTCCTCCCTAGTTTTCCTTTCTTGGTTCAGTAATAAGAAAAGTTAATCCACCCCCTAGAGCAACTGCAGCCTCCTGCAAGGCCAGGCTCACCTAGAACATTCACTGCATCATTGCATCCAAGCCAAACTTGGTTACTGAGGCAACTAACTTTTTCTTCCCAAAGGGTCACAGGGAAACACATCCCTCGGGATCCCCTGGTAACCGTCCACCGATAATGCTGGGGAACCACAACAGCGAACGACTCTCTTTCCAAGGCTGGAGCTGACCGCCTCGGCCGGCCACGGGGGCGGGGGGGTGGGGCGTGTGCGTGGGGGGTGTGCAGCATCCAGTTACATTCCTGACCCACTTTCGCATCCCCTCCCTCCCCCTCTTCTTCCTCCTCCTCCTAGGCAGGCCGCGAGGGCGCCAGGACTCAGAAGAGCCATCCGCGAGCACTCCCTTGGCCGCCGCGGGAGGGGCGCAACCAGCGTCGGGCACTGCTGGGGACTCCGCGGGAGCCCGCCCCCTCCCCCACCCCCAACTTCCCCTGCGCGCTCCCTTGGCGGTCACATGGACTCGCGAGCACCTGTTGACGACCTCCGTCCTGAGCCGTGCCCTTCCCGCCGCCCCCCAACCCCCAGTGAAGCCCCTCTGAGGGAGGAAAGGGGAACACCGGCTGGTTCCCGTTCCGCAAACCCCACTTGGCTCGGGAGGGCGCAGGGGCGGGAGGGAGACGCCTGCACAGCTGCTCAGTTTTGCAAAGTGCAAAGGCGCCGCGGCCGAGCAGCGACTGGGTGGAGGGGATCCCGCCCCCTCCCGGTCACCCCCTCCCCCGAGGCGGAGCGGGGAGGTGGGGTGTGCCCGCCCCCGGCCCTACTCCAGTGGAAACCTGGCCTCCTCGCGGGCGCGGGGCGGGGATGCTGCGGAGTCCCGGCCGGGGCGGCAGGGGCGAGGGCAGGTAGCGGGTGGTGACGGGTGGGTGTGCGTTCCGAGCCGCCAAGTCCAGGAAGGGGGCGGGAAGCTGCCGTCGCAGCTGCAACTTCTGAGCGTGCAGAGCAACTCAGCAACTTTGCCTGTGCCGTGCGCCCCTCCCCCGCGCCACCGGGCCGGGCCGGGGGCTGCTCGGAGCCTGGCGCGGGGGAGGACAGAGCGGGGATGCTGGCCCGTGGGGAGGGGCTGGGCTGGGGAAATGGTCTTGTTGCCCGGGGGGTAGGACTTGCTGGTAGGGCCACGCGCCCCAAAGCTAGTAGAGGACGCGTGGTCCCCCACCCGCGGGGCGGACGAATTCTGCTGGGCGCCGCGCGGGGAAGGGGGCGGGAGGATGGCGGCGGAGCCATGGAAACTGTGCTGGGAGGATAAATAAGGAGAGGGCCGCGCGAGGCCGTACCCGGTCTGCCAGCATCTCGGGGGCGGATACAGGCTTAGGGGAAGCGCGGCCCAGCTCGTACAAGTTGTTCTTCCCGAGGCTGCTGCCCTCCACGCCCCACTCCGCGCCACGGCCACTCTTGGGGGCACCGCCTCAAGAGGCAGGCCCCAGCCAGGAAGCAGACCGGCGGTGTGGACCGGCGCGGTGCTGGCAGCGGGCTCTGCGAGGTGTTGGGCAGAGGCGAGTGTGAAGGTGACCCCGGGGTCATCAGCTGTTTGTTCCGGGCCCCGAAGGACAGCTCGAGGCCCTGGCCGGTCCTGCCAGCCCGAGAGCCTGGAAAAACCCCAGGTGCGCGTCCAGGAAGGTGGATTCATGCAATTCAAACATCCAGAAGCTTCAACCCGAGAGTACAGGGCAAGACGGGGAACCCGGGCCAGCTTGGGATGGTACCCGCTGTCCCTGAAGTCATGCCCACACACCCTCAGGGGCAGCTGCCCGGGAATTAGACTGGGGGAAGCAGGATGTAAAGTCTGAGAGGCTGGAGCCAGGCCGGAGCACTCATGCAAAGGAGCCTGGAGAGCCCAAGCTATCGGCCCCACCCAGTCTCTGGAAGCAAACTTCGTTAAGCTTCTAACCTCCGAGCTTCCAGCACTCAACTGTTCTTCTCACTGACTCACTGTAGACTTACTGAGTGACGTTTATGCCCAAGCCCATCGCCTGTAAAGCTAGAGACTCTAGTGGGGGTGTTTTGAAGCTGAGTCACTTTAGGGTGTGAGATCTTCAGATGCATAAGGGGTTATTTCAAGCGAAAGTAAAGTACCTGCACGGAGAAGCCGGCTAACCGGCTGAATGATTTAATTACATGCCATCTTAATTTAAGGAGATTTTCTTGCTTATTGAGGACAGCTGGACAGTTACATTCAGAAGTGGGACCTGGAAATTACTTTTTAACTGGATGATTTATTTCATAAACAAGTGACCAGTATTTCGCTCTCTTTTTAAATTCAAAGATTTTGGTTCTTTTACTTCTTACCGAGAAAAAATAACATTCTACTCTTTTCCTCTGAAAAAATTGTGAAAGCTCTAAGCCAGAGCATAATTTTCCAGAGTGTTGTTCCAAAGACCTAAATCCTCAGTATGTCCACAGATTATATCTGGAAAAAAGGGTTCTTGGTCATTTACCACGTATCTACTCCCACATGTATGTAGTTTTGAATTTTAACATCTCTGACGGCTTATATTTGACAATGTATGAGTATTGAGTCATAGTTCAATCGACAATGTGTTTCTTAGTGGTCCATAAAATAAGGAAGTTTGAAAAATGCTCGGTTAAACATGTTAAATCAAGTTTATTTGTTATACAACAAATAAATACTTCAGCTTTATAGCAAGGCCTTTCAGAATCTTCAATGTGGTAAGGTGTTTGTGAATCTCCAGGAAGTTATAATATGCAAACTTTCCTAAATATATTTGTCCAGTCCCCATTTGGGGGGGTAAAGATTATTAGCTGGGGCTAATATTCCTTTCAGGAGCTGCTGATGTAGGGGTTGTGCCAGATTTGACCATAGTTAAGGGAAATGTTCACATTTCAAAATGGTGTAATTAGGATGTGTTAAATGATAAATTCCATTTAGCATAGTTACAAAAAGGAGAGAGAGGGAGAGACCATTTGAGGAACTGTTTAAAGAGAAAACTGTTCACATTTGGTTATAGTAGAAACTGAACCAGAATCATCTTTAGGGAACTGGTTCCCATGAACATTTAGTAAGTGAAAAAAATTATGTATCTGATATATAGAATTAATGTTACTCCTGCATTACTTTGATTTGTAGAAGTCAACAAAAATGTCTTATTTAAATTAGACTGGTACTAAGCTACACACCAATTATTTCCAAAAATTCCTCTAAAACATTATTATAGAAAAATCAGCTTTGGTGGTATAGAAATGTACTCTATACTCTTTTTGAAAAAAAAAAAGACATAAAAAATTTTCCAAACAGATAAAATTGGGGATAGGAAAGGAAAATGCCTATTACTCATCCCTTGCTAAAGGTTAGAAGCAAGGCTGGATGTTTATAAGCAAATACAGTATTCTACTTGGAATGTTTCAAATACAAATCGCAACATTTTATGTTTTTAAATATGTAATGTAAAATGTGGATTTACATGCATTAGCTCATTTCACCATAAAATAATCCTGTAAGGTGGATGTAGCAGCCATTCTTACCCATATATAAATGAATGGATAGGATTGCATACCAACATGTTCATTTATGGTTTTGTTTTTTTTGAGACAGAGCCTCAAGCTGTCACCCTGGATAGAGTGCCATGGCATCACAGCTCACAGCAACCTCCAATTCCTGGGCTCAAGCGAGTTTCCCGCCTCTGCCTTGCAAGTAGCTGGGACCACAGGCGCCTGACACAACGCCCAGCCATTTTTTGGTTGCAGCCGTCATTGTTGTTTGGCAGGCCCAGGCTGGATTCGAACCCACCAGCTCAGGTGTATGTGGCTGGTGCCTTAGCCCGTTGAGCCACAGGCGCAGAGCCGTGGTTTTTTTTTTTTTTTTTTAATAGGATAATTAATTCTTTCTTTTTTTTTTGGTAGATACAGAGTCTCACTTTATCGCCCTCGGTAGAGTACTGTGGTGTCACACAGCTCACAGCAACTTCCAACTCCTGGGCTTAGGCGATTCTCTTGCCTCAACATTCCAAGTAGCTGGGACTACTGGTATCTGCCACAACGCCTGGCTATTTTTGTTTGTTTCGCAGTTCAGCCAAGGCCGGGTATGAACCGGCCACCTTTAGTATATGGGGCCGGTGCCCTACTCGATGAGCCACAGGCGCCACCCAGGATAATTAAGTCTTACAGACAAGATGACAGCACGGTTAAGACAACTAAAAAGAATAGCGTAAGATGGAATCTATGAAAGTGTGCAAAAACTACAAGGAAGTTTGCAAAATTACGAGTGCCAGTTCCTTACACAGGACAATTGAACTTTTTTTTTTTTTTGAGACAGAGTTTCACTATGTTGCCCTGGGTAGAGTGCCATGGCATCACAGCTCAGAGCAACCTCAAACTCTTGGGCTCAAGCAATTCTCTTGCTCAGCCTCCCAAGTAGCTGGGACTACAGGCGCCTGCCACAACGCCTGGCTATTTTTTGGTAGCAGTTGTCATTGTTGTTTGGCGGGCCCAGGCTGGATTTGAACCCACCAGCTCCATTGTCTGTGGCTGGCGTCCTAGCCACTGAGCTACAGGCACCGAGCCAGGACACTGGAACTTGATTTGCCAACTCTGTAGTCAGTATTGAAACATCGATGGATGCTGAACAGATTCTGTTAACACTGGTATTTGTGAAAGCAAAAAGATGTATGTGACCATACAAATTTATCCTCCTTCCAGACAAGTGAAGAAGTAAGAACCCTGATGCAGCCATGTTAGGATAGAAACATTACTCTGCATACTAAGCCTACCTCCTAGGGTTGTAGCTCCTGCAAGGCCTCGTCGGACATTCATAGGGGCCACAGAATACCAGACCCCGTCCTCGTCTGCTGTGTAGTCCAGACATTCCACTGAACTGAGGCGGGAACGGCCATCATAGCCACCAATTACAT